>CATIWQ010305298.1:0-25821 GCA_949673415.1 Euphorbia schlechtendalii
GGTAAAATAATATAGAAATTATTAAAATGGATCATCGGTAAAAAATTATGATAAAAATTAACTGTTTTGTTGATATTAAGATTCGATCTCATAACCTCTTGAATCCATAACAAGTTTTCTAACAATTCATCTACCATTAATTATTGTTTAGTTTTATATTTTTAACATTGACTACTAAAATTATTAAACAAATATTATCTTTTGAACCCCTTTCGATATGAGCCTTGGACGATGGCACTTGTTGCCCACCCCAGGGCCGGCCTTGTTTTTACGGCAACACTAAACCTCATTTATTTGAAGCACCTCTCCGCTATAGGCTATGTGCGGTTGAACCTAGTAGCCACCCTAAGGAACGGTCCTTTACCTTATTGCACATGTTTTCACTTATAACTCATGATAATGAAACCACAGTTCACTAAAATAAATTTTAACATGAAATGATAACAAGTTTATTATACATCTTCAAAGGGAACAATATGTAGTGGGATAAAGAGCCGGGAAAAGGCAATAAAATTGTACCATAGACCTCTAGAAGTCATGGCTTCAGTCTTAATCACTTGATAAATATATTATTCACTTTTATTTCCAAATGTTGTTTGTATATTAAAGATTTCTCTTTATGGTTTCAAACAAAACAATAGAACTCAATATTTACGAACTCTTTGATAAAAAAAAGATTTCATTCAGTCAAGTGTTGATCCATCTTCGTGCATCAAAGATAACACATACTTTTATTGCTTTGACAACATAAGTAGATGTTATTTTGGCCAGCAATGATGCTTAATCCATTCAAGAGATTAAAAGTTATACCCTTGTTTTTTTTAGTATAACAGCCCTTGGAAAGCTAAAAATATATTCCTTTGAAATTGTTAGAAATAAGAAAATTTACACTTGTATAAAAGAAAATTTACATTTAGATCTTTTAGCTGAACAAGGTTATTTAGTCTGTAAACCTTATTTTAATCACAATAGAGGACAATACAAATTATAAAAAAACTTATTGGTGAATTGTTATATCTAGCAAACACAAAGCAATATATATCTTTCGTTGTTCTACAACATTCACAACGTGACACTTAGAAAATCCATTTGACGCGCACATCTCATTGCAGCTAATATAATATCAAGGTATTCAAAAGGAAAGCCAGCTCAAAGCCTCTTTTATTCAGCAACAGGAGACATCCCAAATCGAAGTATATAAAATACAGAATGGGGAAATTATAAAGAAACAAGAAAGTCAGTTACATGTCATTGCATTTTAATTGGTGATTCATTTATATCATGGAAAACAAAAAGGCATAATGCTAAAGTGAAGAGTATAGAGCATTAGCTCTAAATTCAGCAGAAATCAAATACACGAGTGTTATGTGTAACTGCTAAGTAATTAATTATAACATAATGCAATCAAGTATTATGAGTAAGTAAATAAATATTAGAGGCTGGTTTCGTTTGCTTAAGAATGCAGAGGTGTTTTCTTGAAACAAAAAAGAATGCAGAGGTGTCAGCCTACGTTACATGTTTGCCCTTAAGCACCAGCCTTTCTTATATCAATTCAAAATTTCATATATTAACTTGTTTAAGAAAAAAATTATATATTTACTTAGAAATTACATGGGTATTTTAGCAGCTTCACATTTTCTTCATTACAATTACTGATTTCTTTTTTCACTACTCATATTATTCCCAATAGAAATATATACATTTAACTATACCATCATCTTCAGTCGGCTTAATCCGTAGAAATTTCTCCCTCAGGCTTTTCAACATTCTTATGGTACTTGAAATACTTAGCACAACATAGAAAATAGCCAAAGTTGATTGTCCCTAAAACAACAAGTACCCAAAACACATTATCCACTCTTCCATGATCAATATCGTTTGGTAACCAATCTGCATGTGCTCGAACAATATCGACAAACGTTGTGCTTAAATAATAAGCAATCCCAATAATTAACGAACTCATAGCAGTCGCTGTGCTACTCAAAGAATCCGGAAATTCTTGGTAATAGAACGAAACTTGGCCTGGAAAATAAAATGCTTCACCGATTCCAACCAATATTAGCTGCGGAAATAACCATACTGCTAACATTTTTTCCTTGTCATTGTTCATTTGAAGCCTTTTTTTCTCTACTACAGCTGATAGTATCATGCTCAATGCTATTAATACGTGTCCAATCCCAATTCTATGGAGAGGAGTGGGCGATTTTCGCGTCAGTTTCTGCCACGCTGAAAGGAAATATTGGTCGATGAAGGTTAGAGAAATGCATGTGCTAATGAATGCTACAACCGCTACGGAGCCAGCGGGAATATTGAGATGGCCTAGCTGACGGTCCATGACTAAAGCCTGTAGAACCGTTAAGCTGCCTTGAACGGCTATTGGGACCGCTACGAGTATACTACTTGACCATATTGGGAAAATTCTTATAAGTGTCTTGAAATCCTCGACTTGTTGAACTGTGCAGAGTCTCCATGGTTTTGCAATCGATCCGTCTGAATTTGAATCTCCTTCTGTTTCGATTGTCGCTTTGTTGAGGAACCTTTTTTGTTGAAACTCAAATGAAATCACTAAGAAGTTCAATTCATATACAGTGTAAGAGTTTGGAAAAGCAATGTCAAACTGCTGATTAGAAAAAGTCAAAAGTCAAAATCAAACTGCTGACAGTATAAAAGTTTGGAAAAGTAATGTCAAACTGCTGATTAGAAAAAGTCAAAAGTCAAAAAGTCAAAGTAAACGCACCTTAAAGTGTGAGTTAACTGGGGATTAGGTCGTTGAGGAGTAGCATCACTTTGATAATGCAAGTGTTGAATTCTATTAGGAATCTTAATCTTCACAATAGAAGCAACTACAACTTGAGCTAACATAGTGAAAGGGCTTCCTTGTGGCTTAATATGGAGATAAAATTGGTTTCCAAAAAGGAAAACAAGTGTACCAACGAAACTAGCTGCCAAACATATCCCAAACCCAACTCCCCAACCCACATGATCTTGTACATACACAATGCCAGTGAAACTCACAACATTAGCAAGGTAAAATGTGAAGAAAAACCAGTTGAAAAAACGACCTTGGTCTTTTGGTTCATCAAATTGGTTAGCTCCCATTGTTGATATGGTAAATCTTGATACTCCAAATCCAAAACAACCCAGGATTAATCCTATGTACAGTATTGCATGCTGAATTGTTGTTGGGCTTTGGCATTTACTTGACCCGATTTCGCATGGTTTTGGCCTCATTGAATCAATTACTGAACTCAAGGTAATACCCAATACCGCCTACATTGAAAAAGTTTTTAGCTTTTTTATATTAATTTGACATTATTAGTTACAGATTGGAAGGGCTAAAAGGGTCTTTTTATAGCCCTTTTCTTATTTAACATTTTCTCTAGGAGTATCCTTTTTTTATGAAATTATGTTTCGAACCCAAAACCTCGCACCTCTGCTTTGAGAGGTGTACCAATTGAGTTATAAATTGTCATAATTTAGCTATAAATTTTACATGTTTGATTCCTGTTCTATACAATTTGTTGTCTTTTAGAGCCTCGTAATGTATATCTGTGTTAATTTTACTAGGTTTAATATATACTTCAATAGACAAAAAGGCAGAAAGATTATATATGTTGCATAAAAGAGGAATCAAACAACATGTATACCACAAGGATTAAATGAGTATATAATTATTGCATACCATTGTAGACAATCCGTGCATCGGCAGAGTGCTAGGTTTGATAGCTTGAATAAGCATACAAGTGGGGTTGAACAAATCTAATACAAAATCAATTGGTTTGTGTTAAGGTCCAATATACTCCACTTATATATCACTCATATTCTTTTCTTATTTAGGCTCAAGGTCAACAACATGTTTAGTTTTTCCGCTAGCCCAATTCCACCAGGACTTCAAACTCGAACCTAGGATCTTCTGGCTGTCAGGCCTTTCTCTCGCTCTGATAACATGTAGAGAATCCGTGGACTTGGAGAGTTTTGAGCTCGATAGCTTGAGTAAGTATATAAGTGGGGTTAGACCCATTTAACACAAAACCAATTGACTTATATTAAAGCCCAATCCACTCTACTTATATATCAGTCGTATTCCTTTCTTATTTCCGACGTGGAATAATCCCAGTATTTCCAACAACCACTTTCATGATAAAGGGCAACGAATTGCATTTATAGGAAACAAATGAGCAAAATCACCATACCATAAAGTTCGAGAAGGTCATTTTGTCTTTATTGTTAGGCATTAACTAGCCTACAATATTCACTCATTTGTTCTTTGTGATATACACGTTTCTCGTTTTTATTAAAAGAATCGAATGAGTAACGTATATGCCAAATAGGGAAATGATGAGATTTTGGATGAGAAATTACCAGGAAAGAGAAACAACAAGAAATGGCCACAACAGCGAAAGAGCCAAAGAAAGAATCAGCAAGAATGGCTCCAAGTAGAGGAAAAAAACTCATACCAGCATTGACCAAATTGAAAATCTGAGCTGCATCAATGCTTTTTACATTAAATTCTTCAATTAGATAAACAATCAAGTTAGCTATCCATCCTCCACTGGCTAAAGTCAAGCAGCTCAATGTTCCTTCATCATCATCATCATCATCATATTAATTAAAAATCAGTACTAATTAATCCCAACACATATGCATAAAGAAGAGAGTTTACTTAATAATTTACCAATTATGAAAGGGAAAGTAATCCATTTGCCTCTTTTAGAACTTGAGCTTATTTCTGCTTCTGGATTCATTCTCTCTTCTCTTTCTCTCTTCCTATTCCTAATTAAGCTTGTTATTATATAGCAAAAGTGCGATCAACAGGCTGTCAATGACATTTCTTACATAAACTAATGTAACTTCAGTTACTATGTCCAATGTAAGATTATAATGAAAAAACTATTGAGTTATATAGTTAAATACTTGCATTAATATTTTATTATTTATGATTGGATTTGCATGTTAAAATAATATCAAAACCTTGCAAATAAATTATATTTTTTTTACTGGGAATTTTCAATTTATTACTGACTAATTTAATTTGTTTGTTGATTGTCTAGGTACTTAAACTTTTATGGGTGTGTATATCACTGCTAAAAGATTTTAATTAAATTTGTCTAGAATAATAATTTTGTTGCGCCTTTTGTAGCGTGAGTTGTTTATTTAGATGAAGTGATCTGTGTTTGGTTAACAAATTTTTGTTTCATTTTCTTCGGTTTTTTACTTTATATACTATAATTATCTTTGTTCAAGAAAAAAAGAACTAATGCCAAAAAGTTACTCCCAAATGACCATATTATATATCAATATAGGTAATGTTATATAAAATGTTGTCGCAAAATGTATACATTAACAATATGATGTAAAGATGTTCCTAGTTTTTTGAATTAAAAGTGGATTAATGTCTTAAGCGAGTTAACATTAGACAACCTATGTTTTGCTTGTTTCGGAAGTAGTTGGTTGTGATCATTAGCGGTTCGCTAATTTTATTGATTCTTTTATGTTTGATTTCTTTTGGAAGAGTTTCTATTATAAACTCGGTTTACCAGTAAGAGTAGTTCAAGTGGTAAACAACTTGGTATCAATTAAGCAAGGTTCTAGGTTCAAGTTTCGTGAACGTAAAATTTTTTTACCAAGATGTTCACCGGATTAAATCTGTATGTAATCGCGACAAAGCTCTGATAAACAAGTTAAGGAACAAAAAAAAAACTCAGTTTATAAACTTGTTTCTTCATGCATCTTTAATAACCTTATGAGATTTTTTCTTCAAAATGAAAATGTTCAAGAATGATGTATATGAAATTATATTTATTTAATTAATAATTGGCAACAAAGAAAAATTTAAGCAAATATATTATATAACTTGTCAAATCATTCAATTTAAAATATTTTTAATTAAAATTGTGAATTACGTACAAGATAAACAACTACTCATTGGCAGTTAGCTTAATTAAAAGAATAAAAATATTATAGTATATATTTAGATTAAGATAAAAAAAAGTCAACCACCATGACGCAACTAATAACTCTGTCATTTTTGAACAATTTATTGTTAAGAAAATAGTTCTCAAATGAATGATTTTATCATCTTAGTCTTTTTAGTATATATATTAGAGTTTAATCTTTGTGATTTGGGATTTGCAATTGTTATTTTATATTGGTTGGAGTCACAGCAACTTGAATAAAATTGTTGTTCAACGTAGTACTGTCTTCACTAAAGAACAAAATATACAACAAATTACGTAGCAATTTGATAAAATAATATATGTATATGTGTGTATATATATATATTAATAATTGAACAGTATTACATATTAGGTGATGCATTTGATTAATTAGTTATACAACTTGTTGTTCATATCCTGATTCTTCTTTTATATATATTTTTATACATTAGTTGAACATGTGAATCAAAAGTACCACAATAATTAGCGATCTTTCATTTTCAAACCTTCGTAAGAGCATCTTTTAATATAAAAAAAATATAGTCAGTCACTAATTTATATTATAATTATTTTGAAAGAATATATTTTGTTAAATTAATTAAAATGAATTTGTAATTTTATTTTTACTAATGAGTAATGATCATATACGTTTTATTTAACATGGTAATAACCCTTTTATTATCTTTAAATATATTTAATGGTTTGCCCATTAATATACTTATTAGCCAAACGGTCCAATTATGTTTACCGGCTAATTTTATATTAATACGGTGATTCATTGGCTTTATAAATAGCTATAGAACATCGTATATATGTGGGTTATTTGCTTGATTTTGAGTGCGTGCAATTTGCAGGCAGCCTATTAGCATATTTTTCATTACATTTTTCCTATTTGATGTTGTTGGTGAATTGAGTTTTACAAACCATCTAATTGTTTTTCTCCTCCACAAAGTTTTCTAGATATATATTGATTTCTGTTCTTGTAGCTACTTTTAAATCGAGAGTGAAGGAGCTGTTTAATCCTGGATGGAACTACAAGTATCCTTTAAGAACAGTGTTGTTCGACATGACTCATCTTATCTGTGTTCAAGTTTTCTTAACTTATTTTACTATTTATATTATTAATATATAATTTCTATTGATCAATTTGTTGTTTTGATTTAAAGAAAAATTCGGAAAACTCAACAAGATGAATAGGATATCAAATTTGGCATCTCCATATTCGAGAGACAAAAACCGAGATATAAGGTTTGTTTATTTTTATGATATATGCCATTTTTTTTCTAACAGTGACAAGGGCAAAGCAACGGGTCTTCCTCAACTAGAGAGATGCCATGTCATCTCGCATGATTATCTAGATTTCAGAGGATTCATTCTTAGATGGACTGTACCTCTTCACATAAGAAATACACTTCAAGTAGGAGTGGGCCATCAGTGTTAGAGATTGCTTCCATCACTGCTTGGGCTCATCCAACTCTTAAATATACAGACCTCTACTACATGTTAGAGGTACATTATTCTTACTCATTCAATACATTCATACTCCCTGCCTCCTCTCTTAAATCCGTCGCTAACTTAAGCATCGGAGAGGCTACGCTAGTCACACGGCTAACCCCCATAGTCACCTCATGTTTTGCAAGTTCTGACCATCACACAAGGCGGACTATTCAAGATCAACGTTCTAAAGATAGGCGCGTTAGAAACATTTCCTCACCTCAATCATTCAATGGTGTGGTGAGTGTGGAGCAAAAGAAAGTTTTTGTTCCTCAAAATTCGAAACTTTTGTTCTAACAAACGAACACAAAACACGTCAACCATGCCAGTGAAATCCCCAACACAAGAAGTGGAGAGACACAGCTTACCACCACTTCCACTTCGATGACATCTACAATAGCCACCATGTCATCCCATAACATGTGACACTCAAACGTCCATACGCCACCAACAGCTACAAATAGTGTTATCTTCTTCGAAAGTGTGGCACAGAAGTACAAAATGACGTTGGAGGATCAAGGTCAAATAAGACGCAACCTGTTTGGGCTGCTTAGTGGCTCAGATGACACATTAATGGATAGCCACACGGTTAGTGACACGTACCACAACAGCATCGACAGTTACCCCACGCCTAGATATCCACCCATCTGCAACGACAGTATTAACTACCCAATCCATTTGCCACTCCCCATCAGATGTTACTCATCCTTTCCACCCCCTTGCAACAAACACCCATCAACAATCCGCCTCCAAAAATGACGGAACTGAAAGATTATGAATCCTCCACCCTAATCATAGGCAGAGCTGATGGGATTAATCAAGCATCCCGAAACACCTCAACAACCAATTCTTAACCAAATGCCAGTCGGCCACTTGGGAGGAACCTTCCACCTGGCCTACCACCATACGTGGTATTAAGGGGGATACCACCTCTACCACCTCCTCATTTGACATCCCACCACCGTCTCAAGCAGCACTTCGGCCACATGGGCAAGAAAAAAGCTACGTGAATGACCTAGAATTCATTAAAATGTTTAAGGAGGGACTCAACCACTTCGCAGTCACCATGCACGAGCCTCTCCTAACAGCCTCCTACTCTCCATTCAGAACGCGGATCCAAAACGAGCTGCTTAATCCATACGTCAAAATCCCTTATTTTGATAACTATAATAGGGACACGAATCCCAGAACCCTTGTAAAAACTTTTAAAAAACAAGATGGACATGACACATGTCTCCGAGGCCCATGCATTGTCGGTACTTCCAAAACACCCTCATAGGGCCAACCGCCTATTAGTTCTAGCATTGCCATCTGACTCCATCAACAGTTGGGAGGAACTCTAACAGAATTTTTGCATGCAATTCATTAGCTCAATACCTGCCGAAACATCATCGCGGACAATCCATGATGTCAAATAAGGCCCAACAAGTCATTGCAAACCTACATCTAGTGGTTCAACCGTGCCTATCTCCAAGTACGCAACATCGATTTCAACAAAGTGAAAGAAGCCATGATTAAGGGTACGCGTAGCTAACCATTGAGGACAGAAATCATTCAGAGGAACTCGGGTGACCTCCAATAAATGATGAACATAGCAAAGGGACACATTGAGATAAATGCACTACAACATCCTAGAGATAGCCAACCGACTAGCAGTCACCCTCAGTTTGAAGACCAAAGATCTAACAGGATGAGGGGTAGCAACCTAAGAGGCAGCATGAGAAAAGATTACATCAGCCCCATCTCGATCGAATGACTAACATTAAACAACCTATTGAGTGATGTCATGGTCGCCATATAGAAGGGTAGCGATAAAAGAAGCCTCCATTACCCGAGAGTAACAGTCGAGTCCTAGCTAGGAAGGGATATCAACAAGTACTACGAATTCCACACTCCAAAGGCCACCACATGGATGATTGCCGGGTTTTAGCAGATGAAGTCCACCAGCTCAAAAAAGAGGGCAAGCTGGAGCAATTTGTTAAAGGCATCACTAAGCGGTAAACTAATGATGAGAAGAGAGTTCGAGGAGATAAAAGATCACCCAAATGGTTGAACAAAGGTGTGATCCTCATGATCAGCAACGGAACCGACTCACAGACATCATCAAAGCTATCCAAACACATGGATAAAAGATCAGTGAACAAGGAAGTAGAGTATATTTTTTCCAAATATAGCATGGTTAAGCGACCCAGACATGATCCGCTAGTAGTAGAAGCTGAAATTGAGGGCTACACGGTCAGACGGATCATGGAAGACACGAGCAAATCTGTCAACTTAATAATTAAACAAGCCCTAATACAACTAAATATCGTAGAAAATTGAATGTTCCCCAGTTACGCTCCACTCGTAGGGCTGAGTGGCCACATGGTACCACCATTGGGACAAGCTTAGAAGTCAAAATGGGGGACAAAGAACATAAGTGGCCAGTAAAAGTGGAATTCATCGTGGCTGAAATCCCCATCTTCTACAACGTGATTTTAGGAAGACCATTCCTAGTGGACACCGATTCCTTGATCTTCATGAGAAAGTTGGTGATGAAAATCCCCACCACTCGGGGGGCGTTGTCGTCATTGGAAACCCCCTGGTGGCTCGTGAAATGTATCTTGCCTCTCTTAAAACTAACTCAAAAGGAGACGAGTCAAAGAAGGAAGACAAAGTTGAGCCAGTAAGAGACTTGAAGATGTACATGATATCTCCAAAGAGACAGGTGAAGATCACCAAAGACTTAGACGACAACATCAAAGGTGACATATGCAATGTTCTTAAGGAAGAATAACATGCATTCTCTTGGGGGAACGACGACATACCTGGCATCCCTACTTTGAAGTTATCACCCACAAACTTGATCTTCACCCTAACATAGACCTAGTTAAATAGAAAAAGTGAAACCACGCCTCTGAGAGACAAAAAGCAATTGAATCACAGATTCAAAAAGCTATTGGTAGCAGGATAAATCAGAACGGTACATTATCCAGGATGGCTCGCCAACGTGGTCCTAGCGAAGAAGCTGAACGACTCATGGAGGATGTGTGTTGACTTCACTGACCTCAACAACTCCTATATATACAGACCTCCACTACATGTTATAGGTACATTATTCTTACTCATTTAATACATTCATACTTCCTGTCTCCTCTCTTAAATCCGTCACTAATTTAAACATCAGAAAGGCGACGCCGATAACATAGATAGCCCCTATAGTCACCCCTTGTTTTACAAGTTCCGACCACCACACAAGGCGGACTACCCAAGATCAAAGTTCTGAATATAGGCGCGCGAGGAACACATTCTCACATCAATCTTTCAAATTACATTTAAGTTATTTGCTAGCATTTCCTAGATTTTTTTGTCTGGTTTTCAACTACAGCAACAAGATACTTTTCTTTTCAACTGCATTAGATAGGATATAATCCATTTCTTACCATGTATTTTGAGCAATCACTGATCTTTGGATAACAATTCCTAAATAAAAGGAGGGAAAAATTCTATGAAACTTTAAGAGTGCAAGCTTAAATCCAATTATGTAGATAAATCATTAAACTTTAATTTCTGTGTGGATAAAAGGGGTGTTTATCAAAATTTCTCATTTTCCACTTTTAACTTAAAAGTGTCTTTTAAGAATATTTTCACTTATAATTTAGACAACGAAGTATTTCCAATAACTTTTTTTCAACTTAAAAGTTAAAAATAAGACAAAGTTAAAAGTAAGTCAGACTTACCTTTTAAAAAAATTACTTATAAGACATAAGTGACTTTTTAAGAAGTTTTGAGAAACATCTTCAAAGTCTTCCCTCTCAAATCCATGAATGTAGACAGTATTAAACATTTGATCAATGTAGGAATCACGTAGTCTAACTTTTTTTTCCTAAGTGATAGATGCATTTTTTCTAGATCATGATTTTATAATAATTTTAGTTAATTTTTTAAATAATCCATTTGACTTAGCTCAGTTAGTAAAATCATTGTACATCTTTTTGCTCTCACCATGAAAATCTTGACTCCAAGGTGTGTCTAGAAACTGATTAACAAAATTTAGTTCAAAACACAAAAATAAAGAGTTGTAATACTTTAACATGTATTTTATATTGGCACCAATTGTTTGACATCCATTGACACCGTGAAATCTCCACCCTCCATCTTGTTTATATATTATGGTGGAAATCTAATTATCCAAAGATTGATGATGGATATTGTAAGGTGTAAACGAGTGTTAAACAAGCTGGTGTTAATAATGAATCACCGAAAAAGGTATATATAAATATTTTTAATATATTTATAATGAAAATGTATTATTGTAAGAAATAAATAAATAATCAAAATTAAATATTTTTTCAAAAATAATTCTATCTTACAAAAGTGAGCTTTTCGGTGCATCCAATCATCGTACATCATATAAAAAATGCATATCCGTTTTTGAAAAATTGAATAACAAAACCATATCGATAAATTGAATAATAAAAACAAGATGAGGTCTTAAATTCAAGTTTCTGGTTTTTCAAAAACAAAAATGTCCTTTTTTAACTCTTCATTAATTTTCAGCGCATAATTGACTAGTTGTATTGCATTCGATTCAATCCCAACTAGTTTCATGATAGATATTTGGACCACGAATCAGATCTTGCATACATATACACATATAAACTTTTTTTATTCTTTATTTCATTCTTATTGCTTTATTGATGTTCTTGACGATTTGTACATTGGAGATCTTTATTACGATTATTTTGATTACAATGTCTTATTTTCGACTTAAATGAACTGAATCATGCAAAGGCAATAATATTAATATAAATTATAATAATCATTAATTAAAATTTTATAAGAATTAATTTTATTATTAATATAATATTAAATGAATAAAACTGATTGTAATATGTTTTTGAATAATAATAATAATAATAATAATAATAATAATTAAAATTGTATTTATTATGATCATGATACGTTTAAAAACAAAAAAATATACAATTTGTTAATAATACTTATCACTTACAAGAAATATTACAAATAAAGAGATAAATCTAAGGGCCTGTTTAGTTGTGGAAAAATAAAGCACTTTTCCAGAAAATTTTTCTAGGAAAATTGAAAAATGGAAACTGATGTTTAGTTTTAACATTTTTTAGTTTAGAAAACTGGAAAATAGATTTTTCCATTTTATGCCTTGCAACAGAAAACATCTTTTTGATGTTTTCTGAAATTTTCCAAACTGAATAAACACAATATTATTTAACCAGTAAATAACTTTATAATTTAATTTATTTTATACTAATATACATAGTTGTATAATTACTTGTTTATAACTAACAAATACATTTTTTTATTGATATATTTTTAGTTTTTTTAATTGAAATGGGGGTTAAAAGAAGGAAATATATTAGGTTGCTAAACTTTATTGACAACCTTTAAATTCTTATATAATTTTATTTTATTTATTTTGTTATTTTTGCTATTTACTTTATAACTTTTTATTACATATTTTTTACTTAATAAATATAATTTATATAATTTTAATTAATTGCTTATGATTTTGAACTAATAAATTATAAATTTATTATTTAAAAAAATTAAAAAATAAAAATTATACATAATATGCTTTCTATTTTTAAAAATTTAAATAAAAGTTAACTACAAATGAAATCACTATATTTTGGTAAAGTGACTATCACCATTGAAGAATTTAAGAAGTGTGAGATTTTGGGTTCGAACCCCACAAACAACAAAATTGGTAAAAAGTCACCTTATTTCTAATGAAAATGAAAAGAAAACAATTTTTAAAATTTAATTTCATACTCTAAAATTGTCAATTTTAAGTATATATCAAGTTATACATGAATTAACTCAAATTTATGATTGAACTAAAAGATTTTTAACTTTATTATTGATTAGTTTAAAATTTATATTTGTTTTTTCTAATTTAATTTGTAAAAATTTTCATGTCATTTGTAATATTTTTAACGATAAAATCCAAATATATCAATGATTTTTTTCAAAAAAAATTAAAAACAGAAATTAAAAAATTAAATAAACATGAGCATATTTTCTGTTTTTCAGTTTTCTATTTGGAAAATGAAAAACTAGAAAAATTGGAAAATGATAAGAAAAATGAAAATAGAAAATGAAAACAGTTTTCTAAAATTAAACATGCCCTAAACATTTCAACTAGGTTACGTGGCTTAACCCCAAACTTATGATCTTGAAGATAACATTTATAGTAAGCACTTGAAATGAAGACATACAAAATTATAAATTAAACCAGCAAGATTGGGATCGGTTTTTGAGAAAATGAGCCCCATAACATGAGAAAATAGCAAACGGTAAATGAATGTTTTCAAAATAAAATGATGCTTTCTTGAGACGAAAAAAGAAATGGTAAATTAATTTTTTTTTTCAAAAAAAATCTTCGAAACAATGAGTTAAAAAACTGATAAAAAAACATATTGTCATGACGCTTCTAAATCTTCAAAGCTGTCATCATCTAGAGGGTAGAGCCAAATAAATTAATAATATCATTAATTAACTCTAAATTATAATTAATGATATGATTATATATATTTATAATTTTTATTTTTCAGAAATTGGCGTTTATATATTTTTTTAAGAAATGATTAGAATATTAATGAATTAAAGAAAGATGATTTGTCAACTATTGCTCTTCAACCGATTCTAGATGGACAACTCTAACTAACATTGTTCCACACAAGTTTGTTGCGAGCATTGCTCAATGGCCAAAGAATCTTGAAAAACTGTTGAAGACAAATCATTTGTGCCATATTTCAACTAGCCACGTGACAATTGCACAATATCCAGATTTGAAGCCAAAGTCATGGACAAATTGAAAAGGAACCATGCATGCTTCGTTAAGGTACACCGAAGAAAATCAATTAGGCTTAGTTCAATTGGTATACCCACAAAGAATGGACGGGGATGATTAGGGATCAAACATCGACTCCTCCAAATTTCATTTCAATGAAAAAGGTACAATGAAGAAAAAGATGAGATTAATTCTAAACGATTTTAAAAATCTTGAGCCATCATCCAAACCACATTGTCGAACTAGCCTCATTCGCACTGGAAAAACATCGTTCAACAATTACAAAATAAAAATCTTAATTTTCAAAACCACATTCGATTTCTAAAAGTTCTTCCATGAGTAATTAAGAATAGATTCTCGATAAGATCTCTTTACATATTATTTCCCCAAAACTTCTAAAGGGTAATAATGAGAAGTATGGGCTCGAATTTGATGCAGGTTATTAAGAATAACTGCCGCCAACCATTCATCAAAGAAATCGTGGATTTTAGCAAAATCTAATGAGCTGTTATAAATTAACCATGCATCCTTGTTAGCCTCAACCGCATAATTTTATGAATAACCTTTTAAACACGAAAACAAAAGTGAAAATACATTTTTTTTAGTTTTAATAAAAAGTATGAAGATTTAGGTAAAGACACTAAATTCTTAAAAAATTAACTGCTATACAGTAAAATCGATGGTACTTATTGTTCATTATCAATTGAGTATTTTATATGTATTAATTATTATCTATTGTTTATTATTATTGATAAAATTTTATATTAAATATAATAATAAATTTTTATTATGATTAAATTAATTACTATAATGAGTATTAATATTTGATTAATTATTGTTATCAGTTTTTTTTAACAAAGTACTATTATGATTCCTTATCTTCTCATAGTACATGCAACTTTCTATTACTTTTGAAAAATGTTTTCTAAACATTTTAATGTTCGAAATAGAAATTTTGACATGGAAACCCGTTAATGTACGATGATGATTTGCCAATCAAGCTTCTCCTCTAGGTATTGTTATTACTTCTTAATTCTTAATTTATTACTCCTCCAGTTTCTAATATTTGTCGTTTTAGATTTTTCATCAAAATCAATAAGACATTAAATGCACTATTAAAATGATTAATTTATTCCTTTTATTTTATTATAAAATTCTCTCTCTTCTTAATTACCAACTTGTAAATTAATTTACATTTAATCTCTTTCCTAATTAATGTAAGGGTAAATTTGGAAAATCTTGTTAAAAAGTGCATTGATATTTTAAAATGGCAAGTATCAGGAACCAAAGTAAAAAATTTAAAATGACAAATATTAGGAATCGGAGGGAATAGTTTTTATTATTTTTTATTAATTCATAATAATAAAGCGAGGATGGATCTAAACGGAGTGAACTCCAAAAATACATGGGCCAAATGTTAGAAGTTATTTTACTTGATTTGGATTTTACAACTTCATATTTTGCTACATATATTGCGTCGTCAATGGTAGTTGTCTAAAATGCAGATTCTTATTCTATTTAAAGTGAGCAGTAAAAGTTTATTTTTGGCTTCCATGATTAACAGTTGAATTCATAATCAAACCACATTCTTAATTAATAGTGAAAGGTTTCTCAAAGCACTCATGATCGAATAATAAATTTTTTTGTGATAAGAAAGGAAAAATTATAATTGGAATCAATTACAACGTGCGAAGATAGGTCATGTTCTTTTCAGCTTCTGAAAGCTGAACTGAAATAAATTTAAGTGAACTTAACTTAACTTTTTTTTTTTGAAAAACAACTGAACTTAACTTATTTAAGTGTAAATTTATAACTACACATAGCTGAACTAAATTTAATTAAACTTAATTGAATTGTAGTTGAAGAGAACAGGGTCACAGTGTAATAAAACAAATAGCAAAAACTCAACTAGTTTCTATCTATATATATACCCGGTTTGCCCGTGAGCGTGTCAATCGGATTTAGGATCCGATTCAAATGTGATAATTGGATTCTATTGGAAAATAAATAAGTTTAAGGACTTATTTCAATTTATGTTTTCTATATGTACCAATAGTACATTTTCCCATTTTCATTCTTTGTAAATAGGTGAAAATGGATGAAAAATCAAGTTAATGAAATTTTATTTTTCTCTCAATCTTTTTCTCTCTCACGGGATTTTCCTACCCCAAAAAATCCCGTCATCGGTCTTCATTACTGTCGAACTTGTGAACAATAATTATTCTCAATGCACCGTGAGACAATTTCGACTCGACTTTACAAATCATCGCAATTTCGATCATGGGCATATGGAAAAAGGTTAGAATATGAATTCGTTTTTATTTCCGATTTCCTTCATTAGTATCAGAGTGAAGTTTTTGTGATGGTTTTGTATAATTATTTTGTTTCTACATATTTTGGAAATTTGATTTTCAGAATTTATTTTTGTGTATCGTGAATTACACGAGAAAATGTGAAAATGGAGAAAATCCATGTTTTTGGAGCATTTTAACGAAATCTATGTGTTATAGCAAAGTTTCTGATGTTTTTCTATAATATGAGTGATTACAAATGTTCGAGATCAGACTGAATTCGAATTTGGTCCCAAATTTCATGTTTTCATTGAAAAAGTCTCTTTTTTGCGTTATTTTGTGTAAACATAAAATTTCTCTTTATTTTTTTTGTAAAACATGCCGTGCTAATGGACTTGAAACGACGAAACCAGTTAATCTGTCAAATTATGATGACCAGAAACTGTCTTTAAGGTGGCGTGTGGCATGTACGCGCCAGCAACCGAACTGGTGAATCAGTTGGCCCTTTGTTCCTATGTAATGCGTTCTACGTGACCTCGTCTACGTGGCTTCTCCAGGATTTGACACGTGTCACTTATCGGTGGTTCAAATTTATTTTCGTGATATGCTACCTTAAACGATGTCGTTTTGCTCTGAAATTTTTTTTACCCCCATTTATATTTTTTGGATTTAGTGGCGATTTTTGCAGACTATTTGAAGTTCAATAAATAATTTTTTCTATTTATTTTGTGTTAACAAGTGCTTAAAAATTATGAAAAATTAGCTTCTGAATTTTTAAAATGTTTTCTATTAATTAGAAAATAATATAAAACCTACTGAAATATAATTGAAAATTTTTCATATGTTGATTAATTTTGATTATTATTTTCTTTATATATTTGTATTAGTTACATAAACATATTAAATGAAAATATACCATTAATATCTAAATTAATTGTAATATAATGGTTGAAATTTCCATTATTTTAGGTTTTGATGACGTTTTGGAAAAAATATGCTGAATTGGGCTAAAACCTAGCAATTGTTGAGAGTCCCGATGGAACTAGTGAGACCTAGTCTAGTTCCGGTGACTGGAAGTCTTGTGGAGGGCAAAGTAGAGATCAAAAGAGGAAGTTTTGGAGCGAAGTTGGGAATCATGGAGGTCATGGTGTGTTCACCATGACTGACTTGGTCCCGGTGATGTGGTAGAATTCTAGAAAGTTAAAGTCAAGAAGAGAATATTTCAGAAATCAAAAGTTAAAAATCACAAATTGATTAGAAGTGTAAATTATGCAGGGTACAATTAATTCCTTTCTAAATATGAAGTCTAATTAATCAAGGATTTGGACTTTCCATATTTATCCTATTAAAAAAAGAAGATTTATCAAGAAGAAAATCTATTCAAAAAAAATCTTAATCAAGCAAGAAGTGTTCAACAAGTTACAAATCCAATTGGAGAAGGAAAGAAAAACATTTATAAATAACCATTGGCATAGACATTCAAGAATGAATCGAACAATAAATAATTCAAAATGTAGAATAATTATGCTTTAGAGTAGACAATAGTAGAGCATATAATTCTTTAGATTTGGATTTCATTTGCTTTAACTATTTACATTCCCGTTCTTTAATCTTTTGGCGCATACTTTACTTTTAATACTTATTTGTTCTTTAATTCGTTCTTATTAATTTAGATTTATGTTAATGTTTTTTTATCGTTCTTTTACTTTCGTGCTTTTATTATTTACAATGTCTAGTTATTTTAGTTGTGACTTAGCCATGGAGTAAGAGTCATAATTCTTATGGTGTGAGCTGTACATGAAGGGTTTTGAAGGATGAACTCTTTGTCTCGCTATTGGTCAAGCTAGCCAATTGGTAAGTCTTTGTGATCTATAGTTAGTCCCAATCTTGCATCCGTAATTATGTTTGTAGAAGGACATAGTAATGGCGGTCTCTACGAAGATCGGACATCTAACGTCGATTGGGAATGATTCACTACCTATTGGTTGAGACTTGATTTTTCTAAAATGTATTGCTATTTGCTGGCGAGCTTTTAGGCACGACATCAGGGAGTTACGGTGAGTAAGAAGGTGATCATGGCACGAAGTCTGGTCTCTGTACAAAGTAAGGAAATATTACTGGTGTTGGACGGTGTCAAACATCAGTATAACTAAGTCAGGATCTATGAAGTTTGGCTTCCCTCCTTTAATTAAGTCACCCTGTCATCATTAAGACTTAGTTTAGTCTTTATGCTTTTATTTTACTTTTCATGCTTTATTTTAGTCATTTTACTTTCCATGCTTTATTTTAGTCTTTACAACTCACCTATTTTCAGTGAGACTTTGTTAGGTCACGATAAGTCATTCAAAGTGATTATATTCAATTTCTGTTCTTTGTGGAATTCGACCTTTGCTTACCTTATCTCTATATTGTTTGTAAGGATTTATTTTTTGTGGTCTCGACACCCATCAGTTGGAGAAAATCATTGTGAACAATTCAAACATTTTCCCCATTTTCATTCTCCAAACCCCATTTTGCAGTTCTAAAGTTTTTTTTCTCCAACCATTTTCCTCATTTTTTATTTCCCAAATCAAATTCACTTTAAAATAATACTAATAATTTGTTATTAAACTAACAAAAAGAATAACAAAACAAAAACTAAAAAATAAAAAAACTAAAAAGTAATATTATTTTAATTCATTCATCATAGTCAGGGAACCTCATTTTGAGAATATACCATATGAGGAATAATTAGACTTGACCATTTTCTTTAAAATAGGAAATCATTGGACTTGCCCTAAATTCTTCAAAATGTGATTTGTGAAATGAAAAATGTGGAATATGGTTGGATATAAAAAGTTCAATGGTTCTTAATTTTAGAACATTCTCCAAAATAAGAAATGACTATGGAGAATTGTCAAGTTCAATCATTCCCCATATAATATATCTTAAAATGGGGTTCCTCATATGTGAAGAATGGACCGATTCCCCATTTTGAGGAATAGATTGAAATAATATTATTTTGATTTTTTGTTTTGTTGTTCTTTTTATTAGTTTAATAGTATAAATTATTATTTTAAAGTTAATTTAATTTGAGGAATGAAAAATGGTGAAGATGGTTGGAGAAAAAACACTGTAAATCCTGCAAAATGGGGTTCAAGAAATAAAAATGAGAAATCTAGTTGGACATGGATAAGTCCAATGATTCCTCATTTTGAAGTACTCCAAAATGAGGTATGGATAAAAGGAATGATAAAGTGCAAGTTCAACCTTTTTTCTCATTTTCTATGAATCTACAATGTTTCTACTCCATTCATCTTCCTCATTTTACATTCCCTATATTAAGTTCATTTTTAAAATAATATATTTTATTATTAAGCTATAAAAAGGAATAGCAAAATAAAAATTAAAAATAATAAAAATACAAAAAATAATGTTATTTTAATCTATTCCCAAAAATGGGAAATAGATCATTTCTTCATATTTGGAAAACTCAATTTTGAGAATATATCATGTGAAGAATGGTTTAACTGGACCAACCTCATATTCATTCTCCATTTTGAAGGGTTAATAATTATATCTTATTATTATATTATTTTCTTTACATCATTTTAATTCCCCATATAAATATTAACCAACATACAAATAAAGTATTAAATATATGAAAAAACAAAAAAACAAATATTAATATATCATGCATCTCCCAAAATCGGGGAGCAAGTTCAACAATTTATCCATTTTCCATTCTCCAAACTCCATTTTGCAGAATTTACAATGTTTTTCTTCAAAAAATCTTCCCTATTTTCCATTCCTAAAATCAAATTCACTTTAAAATAATAATATTTTATTATTAACCAACAAAAAGAACAACAAAACAAAAATTGAAAATAATAAAAAACAAAAAATAATATTATTTTAATTCATTCCTGAAATGGAAATGGATCGTTCTCCATATGTAGGGAATCACATTTTCGGATATATCATATGGGGTATAGTTACGTGATCATTCCCCATATTCATGGGAAATCTGATTTTGGGGAATGCATTTTATATCAATATTTGTTATTTTTCTATATATTTTAATACTTTACTGGTATGTTGGTTAATATTTATACGTGATTGAAATGATGTAAAGAAAATAATTTAATAACAAAATATTATTATTTTAAGGGTCTCTAGTATCGGAAATGGAAAATGAAGAAGGTAGTTAGAGCAAAAACACGGTAGAAAATGAGAATATTGTTGGAATTGCTCTAAGAATTTTTTAATCGTTGGAAACAGACGTGGACTAAGGTTTTATTCTCTTCAACTTCTAAAACATAAGCTGAACGTAACTGAACTGAACTTAACTTAACTTAACTGAATTTAACTGAACTTAACTGGACCTGAACTGAACTTAACTGAACTGAACTGAACTGAACTGAACTGAAATGAACTTAATGAACCTGAACTTAATTGAACTTAATAATAAATATATTAATTATTAAAATAATAGTAAAACCCATTAAATATAAAAATAAATAAATTATTAATATTCATTACAAATAATATTATTAATAACTACCTATATAAAATAATTAATAAAACAATTTTAATACTATTAATAATAAAAACATTTATAATACGTAAATTCATTTAATTAAAATTTTGTTATTCAAATAATAATTATTGTTACAATTACACGTGAGTTAATAATAATTATTATAATATCTTATAGCTTAGATTTAAATTATCACTTATTATTGGATTACGGTAACGTAACAGTTGTTTTAATTAATAAATATTTTTATTTTATTATTCAATATCACATTTTCTAATTAATTAATACTATAATTATAAATAAAAATATTATTATATTATAGTTACATTAATACTATTATTATATCAATAACACTAGTAATTATCACTATTTAGAAATTATTTTTACTATATTTATAATCAATATTAACTACATTAAATAATAATTAATTTTCTATATTAATAATTTTATCATTGTTCTTCTTTTTATTATTATTACTATTAATTTTTATTAAAGATTAATTAGAATAATTATTATTAAAATTAAAATTTATGGACTTGAACTGAACTTAATAGGCATTAACTGAACTGAACTTAACTTAACTTAACTTAACTTAACTTAATGGACCTGAACTTAACTAAACTGAACTGAACCAAATTGAAGATGAAGAGAACAAGGCCTCAATTCCAAATAAAAATGATAGATTTCCGAAATTTCCCTTCGCACGTCATCAATTTTAACGATGTTAAGAAAAAGTTCCCATTTTGATAACGTTTCAAACCTTAGAT
The DNA here is from genome assembly GCA_949673415.1 of Euphorbia schlechtendalii. Classification (NCBI taxonomy): domain Eukaryota; kingdom Viridiplantae; phylum Streptophyta; class Magnoliopsida; order Malpighiales; family Euphorbiaceae; genus Euphorbia; species Euphorbia schlechtendalii. The sequence continues at coordinate 21,819 of CATIWQ010305298.1, forward strand.
ACCGTTTTGAAAAAAAAGATTCACTTGTCCCTTTCTAAAAATGGGTGAAACCACCATGTATGTTTTTTAAGTTTATAAAAAACCATGATTTTGAAGTTGTATGTCTAGACTATTATTATTTCATTTATTGTACCTAGGACACAATATACTATCAATTAATTGAAAGAAAATAATCACCAATTGGACCTAGCCCAAATGGTACATCCACAAAGTGTGTGGGGTGATTAGGGTTCAAATCCCGGCATCTACGATTTGCTTCTAAAAAAATTGAAAGAAAATAATCGATTTATCTCAATGAAATTCATTCCAATTCATGTCTAAATTTATTTTCTTTGTTAGAAATCAATATTTACATATTGAAAGATCTATTGTCAACCAAAAAATTTATTTCTATATATTATTCCATTTTCATCCTTTTTATTCAAATTATATGAATTTCAAAATTAATAACTGACCGAATTCCACCTATGCCGTCTGCTGATTGAAGAATTGTAATCTGAAAAATCAAAGTTAAATAATTTTTATTTTGAAGTAATTTAGGTCATATTCTTTTCACCTTCAATTTGGTTCAGTTCAACTCAGTTAAGTTCAATTCAGTTATGTTCAGTTCAGGTCCATTAAGTTCAGTTAAGTTTAGTTAAGGTGTATTAAATTCAGTTCAGGTCCGTAAATTTTAATTTTAATAATGATTATTCTAATTAATCTTTAATAAAAATTAATAGTAATAATAATAAAAAGAAGAACAACAATAAAAGTTTTAATATAGAAAACCATCATTATTTAATGTATTTAATATTAATTATAAATAAAGTAAAAATAATTTTTAAATAGTGATAATTACTAGTGTTATCAATATAATAATAGTATTAATGTAATTATAATATAATAATATTTTTATTTATAAACATAGTATTAATTAATTAGAAAATGTGATATGGGATAATAAAATAAAAATATTTACTAATTAAAACAACTATTATGTTTTTGTAATCCAATAATAAGTGATAATTTGAATCCAAACTATAATATATTATAATAATTATTATTGTAACAATAATTATTATTTGAATAATAAAATTTAATTAAATGAATTCTCATATTATAACAATTTTTATTATTAATGGTATTAAAATTTTTTTATTAATTATTTTATATAGGTAGTTATTAATAATATTATTTGTAATGATTATTAATAATTTATTTTTTTATATTTATTGTGGTTTACTATTATTTTAATAATTAATATATTTATTATTAAGTTCAATTAAGTTCAGGTTCATTAAGTTAAGTTAAGTTAAGTTAAGTTCAGTTCAGGTCCACCAAGTTAAGTTAAGTTCAGTTTATTTTAGTTCAATTAAGTTCAGTTCAATTCAGATTTCAGAAGTTGAAGAGAACATGGTCTTAATCTAATACAATTTAATAGCAACTTCCTTGTATGAAATCTCTTTAGCTTTGTTATATCTCCTAATGAAGTAATTAACATTGAATTATTTTATTACCTGATTAAAATTTTGTTCTTTTTTAACTTTTAAAAGTTGAAATAAACTGAATTGAATCAAATTTATTTCAAAGTAAATCTATAATTACGCATATCTGAGCTGAACTAAAGTGAGCTGAATTAAATTGGACTGAATTAAACTCAAATAAGCTAAATAAAAGTGAACTGAACTGAACTGAAATAAATTGTAGCAAAAGAAAATATTATCTTACTTCTCTTATTCTCATGGCATGTTCATATATTTAATTAATAATAACTTTTTTAAAAAATAGATAAGTAATATGTATGTGAAAAGTGAAAGACAATGGAGAAAAATTGAACAGATAAGGAATATAAATTTGTGGAGAATATGATAAAGAAGAAGAGAATCGAAGGGTGTTATGGTAAAAATATCTTTTAGCAGATTAACCCAATTGAATTTTCCATGCAATTGTCCGGATGATTTTTAATTCTGACATGATAGCTCATTCGGATGCTAGATCCATTAATATAGTTTTTGTTTAGTTCCAAAAATGAGGAGAACTCTTCTAATAGTATTGATTGATTAAACTCGATACAAACATTAGGTTCCAAACAAAGTGTATATGTCCAAACAACTCCTTTTAAGTCACTGCATCAAATTCGTAGCAAAATATGATATTTTTCACCGAGAAGGAATATGTCCGGTCTTTTGTTGCATTTGGCGTGAATATATCGATGAAAAAGCATATTATCTCATCTTTGCATGCTACACGTGTTAAACGTGTTACCATGTCGCCACGTTGTAATTTCATGTACCAAAGTGCAAGATTTTATAAGTTAATAATGTACAGTAATTGTTTTTTTTTTTTTTTTGCCCATCTAGTTCATTGGAATTTTGATCCGATTCCATCCAAATTCAACTTGGGTCTTACAACTGATTATGGTTGGTGAATGGATTTCTCAGTGAGGATTTTTGCTTTCACAATGCTCGAACTCGAGATTTTACATAAGTGACACCAAACAGCTTATCACTTGGACCAACTTTCATTGACATTATTTACAATACTTTGATAACTAAGTATAAAAACTGCCTCGTTCCCACCATGACAGCATAAAAACTAGGACGATCCATCCTTCCAAGTACAAGCTCCAAATTCGTGACATCGGCTACATGGACGACACATTTATTATGATTATGCAACACCATTAGCGTTTGCATAACTCCCTATCATCAATTGTGTAACACATGAATTAGTCTATTCTATAAAAAAACACAGCATGAGTTTGCGATAAGTGGGAACCAATAACCATCTTTACGCTGAAAAAGGTATGTATATATCATTTTCACATTTGAGGTACACATAACACTTTCATTATAACATTTATTTTTCTCAACTTCTCGACCCGGTACTAATCTAACCATTGGAAGGACTTCGTCGAAACTCAATAGACCACGTTCATCCGACGACCTTGTTTTGCTGAACTCCGGCATGAAGAATCTCAAAAGGATACCACACAGTTGAATTTCGAAAGTATTTATGAGAGAACTTTCAGTAATGTAATTTATTCAAAATTCCATATTCGTTGCTTACCTTGAGGTGGTTTTTTTGGTAGCAGTTTAATGACCAACCTTAGGAGGTTAGGCTGTGGTTGACATTATGGGCGGTAAAAATTGACTGGCATGACAGCATAATTCTTATAAGCATGAATTCAATAGTGACTAATTTCATGCCCCCTGGCTCCACCACTTTCTAATATATAATTTTACTTTTGTACAATTAAATAAAAAAAGGAAAAATAATGCATAATAATTAGTAATCTAATAAATTATTATATAAATAATAGTTTTTTTTTAATAAAAAGGAAATCATAATTAATGATGAAATATGAAATATATCTTGATTGATATATCATCAAAAATCAAATAAATCAAACAAAATATCCTACCAAATTTACAAAAACATAATCTCACTAAATTAGAAATTTGGAAAATAGGAAAAAAATTAACATATGAGTAAAAGAAAAATATAAAGTAAATAAAAAGATAATAATAATTTTGCAAAATATATTATCTTAAACTCCATATCATGTTATTGTAAATCCACAACTATAAGAATTCCGACGTACTATATAATTCCAACAAATTTTGCAGATATGGAACGATCTTGTTTAAAATAAATAGATTTGGTTCCTAACGTGAAAGATCAACTTGTATTTTTTATTGAAAAAAATGGAACCCAACCTAGCAATTAATGGCGAATCCATAAATTTTGATTTGTGGTGTCCATATATGTCATCAAATATTAAAAAATTCAATTAAATTGTAAATTCACAAAAAATTTGCAATTAGTAACAATGAATATATTTTACTGCACAAAAAATTATAAAAGAAATAGTTGAACGACATATGAATTAATATAAATACATAAACATTTATTTAAAAAATGTATATTTTATGAATTTAATATGTAACTTTAACACTAATATGGGGTCCATATGAATTAATATGTATATTTTATGGTGTCCAAATATAATTTATATATA
>CATIWQ010305336.1:0-17215 GCA_949673415.1 Euphorbia schlechtendalii
TGTGTGTATAGACACACACACACTCATATCTGTGTGTGTGTGTGTGTGGGGCGCGCGTGCGTGTATCTATATGTGTGTGTGTGTGTGTGTGTGTGTGTGTGTGTATTTGTGTGTGTGTGTGTGTGTACATGTGTATATATGTGTGTGTATATACATCTGTATATATGTGTGTGTGTATACATGTGTATATATGTGTGTGTATATACATGTGTATATGTGTGTGTGTATATACATGTATATATATGTGTGTATGTATACATGTATATATATGTACATATACTTATATCTTGTTATTCACAACTCCTATCTTTAAGCCATATAATTTAGGCCTAATACATCAACATCCCCTTAAAGTTGGCTCAGAAAACCGGATGCCACCCTCATATTTCAAAAGGACCAGTTACCCCCACAATTTGGTAAAAAAGACTAGTTACCCCCCTTAACTTGGCAAAAATGCATTGCTTAACTCCTCAACGTCACGTGTCAGAATTTGATTGGTTTGACTTTTCAAAGATGTTATTTTTCTGATTTTTCTCTCTTCAACCAAAAGTTGACACATGGCACGGGGGTAACCTGATGCATTTTTGCTAAGTTAAGGGTGTAACTGGTCCTTTTTACCAAGTTGAGGGGGGTAACTGGTCCTTTTGAAAGTTGAGGGTGATATCTGGTTTTCTGAGTCAACTTTAAAGGGGTTTTGATGCATTTGGCATATAATTTATGTCTTTTCAAGTTCTTGGTCTATGCTTATTAATATAAGCTTGTTGTATACTTTACCAAGTAAATAATGAAATTACATGTTACTTTCTCTCTATCTTTGTTATACTCTACTTTTCTATATATTCATTTAGTGTATATTCTTTTTATTCATATTATTTATAACACGTTATCATCACGAGTTTATTCTTTCGATCAATACAAACAAGAATATCATCTAGTTAATTAAAAAATATTGTGGTGATGGAATTTACGAAGATTCATGGAGATTGATCAATGCAACGTGGAAGATTTTCTATTCTATTTTCAATTTTTTTATTATTAATTTTCCTCATTTTTTGAATATTTTAATTGAGCATACGAGGAATGATGTTTCTTTCTACAAGGATAGACAAACTTCTCATTCAGACTAATTAAAATATTTGGTGAATTGTATTGTGAATTTTTTTGTATTATTGATGTGATTAAATTTGAGTTAGTAAAGGTTTTGTAAGATGTTATACCAATATAAATAGTTGATTATTGAAGATCTTGTAGATATTTGAAATAATTTAAATGAAATATATTACAATATGCTAGTGATTTCCATTCGAAGTGGAAGAACAAATTTGGTGAATGATTTGCACCCGAAGTGAAATTGTAAAATTGATAAATAATGCTAATCTAAAGTAGAATTGTAAAATTGATGAATGAATTTACATGAAGTGAAAAAAGAAAAATTGATGAGCAATAATCACTAGAAGTAGAAAATGATACTAATAATAATAATAACCACTAGAAGTGAAAAAAAATCAAAGGAATGAGTTTTTACCGGTTATTAATTGACATCAAGGATAATGGGAAAAAATGAATTTATATATGATAAAGATATTAAATATTATTATGCTGTGAAAATGGTTGAAAATTTTTAATTTGATATTAAAATACGCAAAAATTGATCAAAGCTCTAAAAAAGCTAGTTATCATGTACTAAGGGGAAAATGTTGAATATTCCCGGAAAGCCAATATTATGTGTTAAGGGAACAAAGAAAATTGTTGAGTGCTCTAGAAGAGTCACTATTATTGAAGAAGTCATGTTGATTTCGAAAGTAAAAGTATATATATAATAATGCATTATTTTACCGAGTTCTCACTAATTTTATTAAGTTTGAAAGAATTTTGCATAAATGAATATTATATGTTGAAACTGTGAATGAAGATATTAAAGAATGTCATTGTGTTATAAACATATTTTGAGGTTAATTTAACAATAAGCCAGAAGTTTTTTAATTCTGATACTTATGAAATTCATCACGTTTAATATTATATTGTAAATATGTTTGCAGTTTGTTCGCAAGAAAAATAGATAACGAGCCTTCCAAGAGTAAAGGTCAGGAGTAAATATCCTTTATTCGAAAATGCATATTGTATATATGAATTTATTCATCCATATTGTCAGACATTTAGTTACTAATATAAACAGACTTCCAAAAGTAGTACAACAACATTTAGTTACTAATATAAACAGATTTCCAAAAGTTGTACAATAACCCGAAGTTGATGTTTTAACTAAATGACCACATGTTTATTTTTTTTTCAATATCCATTGAGATAAAAGCTGAATACCTTGTAGCATACTTAAAATGGTCTAGTAGAACCATGTTTCAAACGTTTATTGCACGACAAATGATTATGCAAACATCATATATTAGAGTGAGAAATGCATATTTACGCAATAATTTTAATATTAAATGCCAAAAATCTATGAGGATTGTCTCCCCCTACAATAGCTTTTGGTCACGAGTCTAATGTTTCTCATCTAAGAGTTCTTAATTATGCTATATATGCCTATAAATTTATTAAAATAGACCAAAATGGGTCATAAAAAAAGATTAAAAATTTATGTTGGATATGAATCTTTATTAATAATTAAGTATCTTGAGCCTTTAAAATACAATACCGCAAGATTTGTAAACTGTCAAATTTGATGGAATCATTTTTCCAAAATTAGTGGAAGAAAATACAAAAATAATTTTGGAAAAGTCAATTTAATATTATATTTCATTATCAATTAATATTGAAATTCTTGAAAAATAAGTTAAAAATAACGCTATATAAATATAAAATGCTTAAAGCATGGATAACCAATTGGTTTGCATGATAAAAAACCTTGAATTCTATTGACAATAGATACAATATCGTTGAGGATAATATTTCCTCTAGAAGTTGTAGCACTTGAAGTTCAAAACGAGAAGTTGTTGAAAATGAAAAATTAAATATATTTTATTAGTACTAAAGGTGGAATAAATATATAAACCATATATTTTGCCTAAAACTTGACAATAAGAATATGAGTCAAATTTGCAAGAATGTCAAACAAGGTGTTGTGGCAAAAATAGAAAGATTAAGTCAAGAAGATCTAATTCCCTTGAAAAGTAAAAGTATTCGGATTTGTAGTTCGAACATCATAAGAGGTAAAATTGATGAGAAGATATCACTATATTTCATATTATAGGAAATAGAACTAAGTATATCTCTCCAAATTCTTTTATACTAATGAAGACTGATCAAGTTGACATCGGCAAAGTTAGATCAACTGACAATCCAATATATCAATTCACTAAGTCATTACTTGTTATTCTACTTTCAAATGACATGCGTGTAGTATTGAAATGTTAGTTCAATGATATGTCTTGACCATTGTATTTTTTTGAGGAAGTAAAATTGCGTATGAATATTGTACTACTTTTTCTTCGCTAAGTTTTTGTCCCATTTGATTTTCCTAGCATGGTTTTTTTACAATACATATTCATATTGCAAAAGAATATTCTTGTGAACAGATGAAGTAAACATTACATTTTTTTTCCTTAATAAAGGTTTTGTCCCACAAGGTTTTTTTTGTTAAAGTTTTTATCTAGGTAGTGTCCCATTTGCGAAATGGACATCAAAGGGGAAGTGTTGTGTGTGTGTGTGTATATCTTGTGTTGATGTCAATAACTCCTATCTTTAAGCTACATGTCCTTTCGAGTTCTTAGTCTATGCATATAAATATAGGTTTATTGTATACTTTACATAGGAAGAATAATGAAATTATATGTTACTTTCTCTCCATCTTTATTATACTCTATTTTCTATATATTCATCTAGTGTATATTCTTGTTTATCCATAACAGTTTTTTTATTTATTAGAGATAATAAATAAATTACATCAATATTTATTTAACCGCAACTACAATTAAACAAACCGGCCTAAATACACTTAATTCTTATTACATCCATATATAATGCATTTCTTCTTTTCAGATTTAATTTGATCAGATACCATTTCGGTTCGATCATAAAAATATAAACAAATGCAGTGGCGAAGTTAGGATCCTAGGTGGGATGGGGTTCTCCACATGGTGGGGGTGGGCTCTCCACTCGGTGAGCCTTTCCATTCAAAATTTGGCCTATTAACAAAATTAGTCCGGTAAATAATTACTGTTGTGCAATTTGTTTAGAAAAAGTTTCAAATAAGTTAATGTTTTAGTAATAAAATGGTTACGAACTTTTTGACATTTGAAATTTAATTTTATTATACTTTTATTATGGGCTGATAAATGAAAAAATAAATAAAAAGGAAAGAAATATAAGAAAAATAAATATACATTCGCAAAAAGATATTTAAAATAGTGTAATTAAGAAACAAATTAATGAATTACAAATCAGAATGGAAATTATTAAAATTAAATATAGCCCAATTAAAATATCTAGCAATGATATTTTATTAAATTTCCTTTAATATATCTTCACGTTAAAGTTTCAATATATTATTTCTTTTCCTTTCTCACTTGATCTCCTACATTATGCTTTGCAAAATTTCATCAATGGAGGGTGAGGCTGAAAGATACCTATAGAAGGAACACGCAACGGTTTGGGGCTTCAACCCAGCCCCAACCCCCTTGCCACCACCCTTGAATAAATGAAAGAGAATATTATAAATTATAATTTGTTATAAGTATATGCCAATTAATATACTTGATGTCCAATTCATTGACATGGACTTGAAGTCTAATTAGATTGATGTTATTAATCTTTGTAGTAATTTTTTTCCCCTGTAAATTTTGCTATAAATAGATGCAGTATTTCTGATTGTAATGACTAACTCATATTTGAAATACTAAGTTCTTACTTTCATATTCTCTACATCTTTATTTTCTTGTCTATATCATTCTTTGCTACTCGAGCTATTAAGGTCTTTTTACAACACGTTATCAACATGAGTTTGCTCTATTCCTAATCACAAAAGAATTTTGTTTTTTGATTTTTTCTTCAATATGCCCAACCAAAAGAATTTCAAAATTTCTGGAGTTCCAACCGACGGATTGTTGTGAAACTTTTTTAAATGTAAAAGCTTTCCAACATCTATTTCTTTATTTTCACCGTAGAGATCATCAAACAAAGTTTCCTAACTATTTTCCTTGTGTCAGCAGATTGCAGGTGATAACAATTTATGGACAGTTTGTTGTGAGTTGAGGCTACAAATTTTTTGTATTTTTGAAACTCACACATTTGCCGGAATTCTAACTTTCGGGATTGTCAAAGAAATGCTCCATAAGATTTTAGGTGATAACCTTTTTAGGTCAGTTTCTTGTGTGTTGAGCCTGTGAATTTCCTATATATTTGAAATACAAAGTTGCTGGAGTTCTAACTATCAGGATTGTTAAAGAAACGCTCCATAAGGTAATTTCGCGCTAAGAAGAATGAGTAAGATTATATTTGATCTATTCTTATAGATTATAGATATGTTAAATTTTACGAACTTTGAGTTTATATTATTTGATATTAACCGAAAGAAATAATATTCTATATATATATATACCCTGGTTTGAAAATGATGAGATAAATTACAAGAACACAAATGGACTTACATTAAAGAACTAGAAGTTTTTTCATCATAATTAATTATTTTGTTTTTCTTGTTGGCAAAGAAATTGATGATAAAACCTTCAAGAAGTAAGGTTTGAATTTAATCTCATTCATATACAATGTGATATATGTGAATGAATTCATACATAATGTGAATTATTTAGTTACTATAATGTAAGTAAACTTCCTGAAGAAGGTATAGACATCTAAAGTGTTTCAATGGTCACATGTATGTTGAAGAATTTACAATGATTATCAAATAAGGTAAACGTTGAACATTTTACAATACATGTTCATGCTCAAAGTGGTTTGGCAAAACTATTTATCAAACATTCTGCAATGCATTACATGATAGTTACCTATGCGAACAAATCTTACATCGATGTAAGGATATGCAATATTGTATGTATTACATCTTATATGTTTAAATGTCATTATCCCAATATATGTACATTTTGTATAATGTCGTATTGATGAAAACAATTATCCAAAATTAGGGTGAGAAAATGAAAAGGAAATTTTGAAATGTTTTATTATTATCTCAATCATTGTACAGATCCTAAGTCGAAGGATTTTAGACCAGACATCCGAAAGATAATTTATCTCCAAAAAATCCATTAAATAGATTTCTCGATGCACTTATCGATCACAAAAGCATCACAAAGTGACATATACCAGTAGTATATGCGTCAATACGTATTGAAATTTCCGAAGAACAAACTAACAATAATGCTTTAACATGCTTGAAGCATGGACAACTACTTGGTTCAAAGGATACAAATCCTTGGAAAAGGAAAATTGTTGATAGTAAAGAAAATTCCATTAAGAATATTAATATTGATATAATACACTTCTTGAAGAAGTACAAGAACCTGAATTGCTAGAAAACAAAGAAATTCAAATAAATTATACTAGTATCGAAAAAAGATATGGTTGTCGATCCTATTTTTGTATTTAATGTTGCAATGAATATTGAGAACGAACATATAGATCAAACCACAATCTGTTCAAGAATGTAAGGATAGAAGTGATTGACGAAAAGGACAAGATGCAATTCAACCAGAATTCAATTCTTTTGATAAACAAAAAAGTTTTCGAACTTGTAGTTCAAACACCACAAGGTATAAAACCTATGGGACAAAAATGGGTTTTTGTGAAAAAAGAGAAATTAGAAAAATAAAGTTGTGAGATACAAGGCAAGGCTTGTTACACAAGGGAATGATTTCGAGGAGACATTTTCTCTTGTAGTAGATGCAATTTTTTTCGTTATCTTATTAATTTGGTAGTGCAATACAATTTACAAATGCATATAATGGATGTTGTCACAACTTATCTATATAGCTCACTTGATAATGACATTTACATGAAAATCCATGAAAGATTGAAATTACCAAAAAAAAATATGGCAAACAAGAGTGTTATTTGATCGAGTTGTAAATATTATTATATGGACCAAAATATTTTGGGCGCATGTGGTATAACCATCTTAGTAAATATTTATTGAAAAAAGATTATCAAAATGATAAAATTTGTCCTTGTTTTCCATAAAGAAATCAAGAGTCACATTCACTATCATCTTAATTTATATTCATGATTTAAATATCATTAGAACTCTTGAAGAAATTCCAAAAGCTGTAGATTATTTGAAAAGAGAATTTGAGATGAAAGATTTTGGGAAGACAAAGTTTTGTATTGGTATATCGATTGAACACCTTGATAAAGGAATTTGGGTACATTAACCAAATTATACTCAAAAGATCCTAAAATGATTTAATGTGGACAAAGCACATCCAATTCATTGACATGAACTTGAAGTCTAATTAGATTTATGTTATTAATATTTGTAATTATCTTTTCCCCTTTATATTTTTCTATAAACATATGTAGTATTCCTGATTGTTAATGACTAACTCATATTCGAAATACTAAGTTCTTATTCTCATATTCTCTACATCTTTATCATTATTTGTTACTCAAGCTATTAAGGTCGTTTTGAACATGATTAACGTTATTGTATGAAAATGTTTAATTCGGTAATTTATAATGTTAATATTATCTATTAATTTATATATGAACATAAATCATGAAAGTTTTATTGCTATCAAGTTAAATCAGTTAGAGATAATATTTCCATGATACGTATTATATCACAATTTGTATAGGTTAAAACTCAAATTGGTTAAAACTCATCAACCATGCATGAACTTTGTTCTCACTTGATTGTAAATAAACTTCAAAAATTAGCATTAGGTACACAAACTTCACATTTTGCTACTTTCTTCAATTTTTTAAGTGCCACTTTAAAACTTTTCATCAAAATCAATATAACATTTATTATACCAATAAAATGACTTATTTATCCTTCATTAATTTCTCTTTCTTCTTATTACTCCCTCTGATGCCGAAAAATTGTCATTCTTGGATTTCAATGCTAATAAAATATTTATTACACTATTAAAATGACTAATTTATTGCTCTTACTTTATTGTAAAATTCTTTTTCTTCTAAATTATCACATGTTGGTCCTTAGACTAATTAATTAAATAGCAGAAGGAGGGTGAATGCAGTTCTTGGTTACTTTTTTGATTTTATTAAATTTTTTATCAAGTTCAGTTTTTAGATGTGTTCTGAGTGCTTCGTGCTGAGCTGGGTCTAAAAAATATAAACTGCTCAGCTTTGCTGGCACAGTTTATCTTCAATCGCTTGCTGAGTACTCTACTCAGCACGGATTGGTTTTTTTTAGCAAAACGGTAAATAGCAGAGATAGAATGATGAATGGGAAACGCGATAAAGGCACAAGTACGGTTAGAACTTCAACAGCTGAGATTATATCTTGATTCGGCCCCTAGCCTACCTCTAGTCTCCGGATTCCTTTCCGAGCTTTAATCCACTAGTGATTTTGTTCCTTTCTTAGGCAGAGAAGCCTTTACAACGAGTAGACTTAAATACAGAAAGTACCTTTCTTTTTAACTACATCTCAATCCATAGTTAGGGTACCCTTCCCCAAACTGTCACTTAGATTTCTAAGAGAAATTGCGAATTGAGGAATTAAACTTATAGAATGTTGAATCCTTTACACTGTTAAATCTTAAGTGCTATTCTCTCTCTATTACAAACAGATTTGGAATTCAATTGTTTGCTGATTGCTTGATTTTGAATTTCTTGAAGCTGTGAGTGATTGAACAAAGTTTCAGCTCTTAGAAGAAATTCGAGGTGATTCACCAAGTTTGAACGTCTGCTCCAGTCTTCTATTTATAGTTGAAGGTCTTGGAATTAGCTGTTGCAAACTTCTCATCCTAATAGCTTTTCAATATCTCTTCTCTTCAAATCTTTCAAATTTTCCCATTGGAGACACATTCTAGGATGTTTAGAGATAGAGATTTCGAAGTTGAAGCGTGATAATAATCCGTTGTCAAAAACTTGTTTGTCTTCAAGCAATCTGTTCTGATAGAGAGACACGTGAGATGTAACGAGGAATTCTGCAAATGATTGTCTTGTTGACGTTGTAGAAGTTACGCGGGAACACTAAGAAACAACGCATGTCAGATGATTCCATTTGTCTAAGACTTTAGTGAGAAATCTTCAACATTCCGTACTGACACCTTTTGAAAGCGAGGATCAGATGAATATCTTCTTTAATTTCAGCACTTTTTCTCCTGAAAAGCATCAAAGGGACATTGCATTTCTCACAGAATATATTAGTAGCACAAGAGTCAAATATTTCTCTAAGTGTTAAGGGATAATAGCTTTTCTAAGAAAAAGCCAACTCAGTATAGCTGAGTGAATATCTAATACACTACGTAATACTAAGCTCAACTCAGATTTCCTTAGTCTAAGCCATAACTTAATTAATTAATCAGTAAACTGAGTTGTTTTCCTTTAAACAAACTCGAGTAAACTTAATTAATTAAGAATATACTTAGTATTCAATTAATTTCACTATCCTAGGCAGTTTGTTATTTGCAAAACGTTCTAAGTACTGTGAGGTACTATTAACTTGGGTTCAACATCACCTTATAACTTCATTTATATTTAATCTCTTTACTAATAAATACAAGGGTAAATTATGAAAAAAGTGTTGAATTTGATATTGATATTTTAAATGACAAACAAAAGTGAAACAAAATGTTGAGTAAAATGACAATCTTTTAATATCAAAGAGATTAATAATTATAATTTCTTCAATACTTAATCTCTTTCCTAATTAATATAAGGATAAATTATAAACCTCCCTTTTTAATAACTGTCTAGTTAGGTACTTAGTAAAATTTCATAATAAGTGTCGTTTTCGAAGTCCAATGCACATTTTTAAATATTTTATCAATTTTACCCTTATTTAATGCACATTGAAAATGATAAATAGAATAAAGTATCCAATCAACCTTCAAATTAGCAAAAATCATAAGGATAAATAAGTATTTTTATTGCTTAATTTAAAGTGACTTTCATATTGATAAACAAATTTAAAGCAACAATTATTTTTAAATGGAATGAGTACAATGATAATCTGAAATAACACTAATAAGAACAAAATTAAAACCCTAAAATGACACTGGGGAGTAACACTTAAAAATACATTTGGACACCCAAATTAATCGTTGAATTAATGTCCATTTTTTGCTCTTTTCTTCTTCTCTCCGACAAAAAATGTCGCGCTATTGAATTGATAAAGGACTGCAACAATTGCAGTGATTTCAAAGGTTATGATGTACAATAAACCCAGAAATCAAGCATTCAACAAATCAAATATTCAAGGAACGTAAAGAACACAAGGATTTAATGTGGTATTCCACAATCTCGGTGAAGAGAGATGACAATCCATGGATCTGAAATTTAGAAAGCTTTATTGAGTTGAAATCGATGCAAGAGTACATGGATTCAACAGAGAACTTAAAATTCTAAGAACTCTAACAAACAAAAAATATATAGCTCAAAATGCAGAATACAATCATACCGGAAACAAGGCTAAGCAAGAGTTTATATATACAAGAAGAAAAAACCAATCTAACAGACTTCAATCATAACCATCCATTAAGAAAATATCAGACACCAGAGATGAAACATCAACATCGCCAAATGAATCGCCATAGAGAAGAAAATATGTTTGAGAGCAGAGGCGGTTTTCATTCTATGAAAGCCCCTAGCTGAAGAGAGCCGGTTTCCAATGAACAAAAAATGCAATACAAACCATATAAGGGAAATGGACATAAAGAGCATCCTAACTATCCTAACAGGTTGAGGAAGAGTTGAAATAGAGCAAAATCTAAATACTCCAACACCAGTCTAGCAATGCAGTTCAATACAATAAATTTCAATATCACTTAAGTTTGATGTGCAAAACACCTTAGTTTTAAAATTCAAAGCCGCATGGATTAAGCTTTTTCTCCTACACCTACAAGAAATTAAGCTATTTGTGACTACATAAGTTTTCATAAAATAGGAAGAAGTTATTACATAAGTTGATATGTGACAATAAATAATTGTCACAGAGGTTGTCACGTAAAACTCAATTAGAAAAAGATTTAGGAAATGTAACAATAAAATGTTGTCACAAAACTTGTCATTTTTCATAACAATAAAGTTCTTGTCCCATTAATTCATTTGTTACAACTTTTGTTGTAACAAAAAAATAGTTGTAACAAATAAAGAAAGTTGTCACGTACTATGTGTCATTTTGAACTTAAATCTCATGAAAAATTTAATTAATTGTCTGACTATTGTTTATCGTCACATAATATACAGTTGGTGACAATATTTATATTGTTACACATGTATATCAATCACAATGTTTTTCTTGTCACCACATATTTATGGTTACAATGTTAACTTGTTCCAATGAATATTTGTACCAACTATTTCCTACACAATCTAGATTGAAAGGAACTCAAATATATTGTTGATATTTCAACAAAATTCTCAAACCCAATAATGAATAGAAGAAAAGATAATAAAATTGAACATGTCATGGACAAGTATGAATGAAGATTCATACAAGTGTAATCATGCGATTTTTCAAAAAATTAATCTATTTAATCTTAATAGAATGTATTAGAGAAAACTGTTCAAATTTACATAGTACCTTGTATAGAATCATTTTTTCATATCCACACATTGTATACTATTTGCATGAAAGTCAAATTCAAATGTTCCTTGGCATGCTTCGATAATGTCAAATGCCTGAGAAGCACTAGCAATAAAAGAGAAATTCAAATAAAATCAACGGAATTTAATTAGTGAATAAATGCAACAAGTTTATAATAGTTGACAATTAAGAGAGAGTGGTATCTAGCAATCACCAAAAGATGCTTCAAAATCTTTACCTAAGCCCATTCCAAACATTACATCTTTCTATCCTCGACCTCTTTATCTTGAAAATCAATTCATGCAAACACGTTTCTGATAGGTAATGAAATATAGTCGGAATTGTAAGAACGTCAATACAAAAATGTAAATACAAATTACCTTCTAATGATGTTGACGAACGCCTTACATCGATGTAGAAAGGAATAATCTAGTTCAAATTTTTACTTAATCGATTTGAATAATTAAAACCAAATAAAATTTATAGTAATCATATAAAATTTAACTAAGGAGACCATGCCTAACCCTACCCATAACCCTACTGCACCCTACTTCCGCCGCCACTCATCGGAGACATCCCACCACCACCCTACCCACCCTCGACAAATAAGAACAACCCCTAACCTAGCCTATACCTCGCCTCATAGCTATTCAATCACGGTTCACAATGAGGTTTATTTTGAAAATTTTCTGAACTCTCATGGCACCAAAGTGATAGAATCAGTCTTTGCAAAATATGGGATCACAAGGAAGGTTTATATCGCACACAAGAGGAACGAGAGGAATCTCAACCTTGGATTTCTAAAGATTGACAGAACCCTTCTGATGCATGAAATTTTGTATCGCATGAACTCTGTTTGTATTGGTAATGTAAGGTTGCATGCCTTCAAATCACGATATTCATAATGGAACCCTACTACACCCCCACTACACCAATCCGTCGAGCTAAAAAGGAACCTGTGAAGAAATCCAAGGAACATCACGATGCATCTAGAGATCATCGTTCTTATGCGACTGTGGTGAATAGTTCAGCCAAGATCAAAACAATGATGAATCCGGTATCTACCTCTCCGTCTTGGATCACCCGTTCATGTTTAGTTAAAGTAAGGCAGATCAATTTTATTCCTTATTTACAAACAATGGTGAGGATTTTAATTTTTCCTTAGACTTTGCTGCACCAGTTGGCGGGAATCGAGCGGTTTTATGTTTTCACCCAACAGATTCCATGTTAGGTTTTACTGAATCCGATTGCCAATCGATTCAAGACTTGGTTTATGATGTAATAAAATACTTGGCTAACTTTGTTTTGAATGAATATATGATGTATGCGGATCTTGGAATTCCTCCAACTATTTTATCTAAGTCCCTAATCATGTAGCTCGCAAGTTACTTCAGCAAAGTGGTTTCTCTCGACTTCAATTTCGATAGACCGGATTGTCTTGATGTGATCTCTTGTATACTTTCGATTCCTATTGACATGGGAAATCAATTAATAAACATTCAGGTGGGTGATGTGATTGTTGCGATAAGGGTCAGCTTTAGACAAGTTATAGCTTGCTGTCATGATTCGGTCTCTGATGCAGCATCTGACAGCCCCCCTTCAGTCAAGTCTGATTCACCTTTAGTTAGCAACTTCATTCCAGAAACTCTTCAGGAGATGGCAATGATGCAAACTCAGAACAACAATCCCCATTACTATTCTGAATTTAGTGATTTGGTTCCTCAACTCCAGATTAATAGTTGCGGCTCTCTCAATCAAGTCAGCATCAGACCTTGGGATCAGCGCTTACAATCAAGAAGTGCGCATTCGGTCCCCGATAATAGCAGCTCCAACTCTTCGGGACTAGATATTAAGAACATGAATAAGATAATCTTGAATTCACTCCCTTCGAATTTGGTTCATGAGGAAAATTTGCTCACTTTCATGATTGGCAACAAGTTGGGACTCTTTAAGGAGAAACATAAATATGCTATCTTTGTAGGAAATTGTCATCGAAAACATAACCGCGTCGGTGGAATTATCGGTTAAAATTTTCTCGAATTCGAATAGGATCTTCTCAAGAACCATTGATAAGGTTTCAATAGGATTATTTTACAAATAAAAACTTACTTGATAGTCTCTTTATGAGACGGATGCCATAAAAGCTCTCAAGTGGAAGCTCTCCAATCTCACGTGCACGAACTCCTATCGAACCGGGACCAGTGCTAGCCGAATGGACGAAGAATGATGAGAGAAAAACTCCAAGAATGGCTGCCCACGTTTCTCTATCTCTATCAGGGCTTGTTTTATTTTTATCTATTTATAGTCTAATTAGTCGATTAGGTTTAGGTTTAATTTAATTATGAATTTGACCAAATTAATTTTAAGTTTAATAATTAAACACCATAGTTTAATTCCTTAAACAAATTTAATTGTCAACTTTCATATTTTACAAATTAACCCATAGACAAAAAATAATGATTGCAATTTAATTAAATAAATTGTCATACTACAAATTAATTTAATTAACTAAATATAGTCAATTAATAATTTTAGCATGCAATACTTTATGGTTAAATTTATTCAATTAAATTATTCAACATATGAATTTATTTAGTTTTCAATTAAACAAATACCATATGTAAATGCAATTTAATCGACTTAATTTAATTTAATGAATAATATAAAATAAATTATACTATCATTAACTAAATTAATTTCTTGGAGTTATATAGATTATTCAATTACATTGACTTGACATGTCAATTAATTAATAATCGATTCTTCATCAAGTCTTGTAATATTGCATGTACAAGAAATCCCAGATCAGTAGTTCTAAGCGCAAGATCCTTTGGGTCTGTCCATATGTTAGCAATGGGATTCACCCATAGATTGTAAGCGGATTCTAGTAAACCATTACAACCCCCAATTGGGATAGAATACAACCGTCTATTAAAGATACTGAACCCACTAGTTATCTCACAAAGTCCTTTGCCAGCTGACATCAATAAGATGAACAAGAGGCATGGTGCTTGTCACCCCTTATGCAGTTCATCGTATTTCTTGATCTAGAATAAAATGATAATATAAGTCAATGACTTATTGGACATCCTTATCACTTTTATTCATCAAGTGACTGATGATTCATTTCGATTTATCAAATCGAATGGCAATCCTATCACTTTAACACCACTACTAATGTGGTCATGAAATATACCGAGCATACCCGTACTTGTAATCCAATATTTAAGGACCTGTTAGTAATATACTACAGTATACTCAATTCCACATCCGTAATAAGTTGAAATCAAGTCCGAGGACAACTGAGACCTACTCAGCAAATTATCTATGACATACAACCATGTGACTTTGCTGTGTGGATCGGTCCAACCCCATGCTTTAAACATGTGCCCATGTTCATGATCTACTTTACCAAGTGACATAGCAACTACATTGCTATAGATCATCCAACATACAAGTCTTCCATTTCATTCATTCCCATGATTAAAACAGACTTGAGACATTTATGATTATCAATCAATGGATACTCTACTCATATTATAGCACAAGGTATAAATGCAATAGATTATTGCCTTTATAATGTGACACTACATGAACCAATACCTTTAGAACTAGGGCACATCAACAATTTCAACAATCTCCCACTTGAACTAGTTCACAATAGGCATTGCCCTAATCTTTATAGATCTGACCTAACCTTAAGCTCCATCCATGATGGACTTTTGGTTAGACAATCAATGACATTATTCCTGTATCAACCCCATGTAATGACATGTCATATGACATACTAAGCACATGTTCGAACTTTGTGACCGATCTCTTTAGCTTGTGCATTAGCCCCCATTTTGTCGTAGAAAAACATCAAGTATGTCTAGGATCCATCAATCTGTGAGCTGACGACACAGAGCGGTGAGCCGAGAGCGCGTGATTTCATAGGCGCGGTCCACCGGGGTGTTCAAAAAAAGGTGCGCCAGGTCGAGGACCCGGAGAAAGGTTGAAAGAGAAAGGGTGAAAATGTTTTAGATCGGTTCAAACCCCAATTCGTCATCTCTTAGTGTGGAGTCGCCACCTGGATTAGCTCTTTCCAGGAATTAGAGTCCTGTGAGGCTTAACATCCGGGGGATGGCCGACTAAGACAGAGAGATTCGGGTCCGGGATAAGTTACTTATTTCTTATGTGATCACATTATATTACATCTATAGAAAACCGTATTTTCTTAACTGCGCATATTCACACTTAGGTTGTTTTTGGAGTTTAAATGCATGATTTAACGCGCATATAGAAAGTAGTAAATCCATACATCAAGCATTAAATAAATCCATTGATAAGTGTATAATTACACTTATTATCATGATAATTTTATACAACACTATAGTTTGAATCATTTTTATACTTCATATAAAAGATTTCACGTGGTATGTAGTTGTTTTTGATGCAAATGCAGATACTAGGTAAATCTTGGGAGTAAAATGATCAAAAGTCGAATTCTATGAAAATAGAGTGAAAAAGGTGTAAAAAGATGTGTGGAACTTAAAAGATTTGGCTTAGGATCGAAGCTGTCAAAGATCGGTGAAGTTACAAGGAGATTTCTAAAGAAAGCTCCATTCACGGTCGTGACAATCATTCATGGTTGCGACCTGGTCACTTCAGAACAGAAATCTGCCAATAAAAGATTCACGATCACGAATCACTTATCGCGGTCACGACATAGACGGTTTTCTGGTACTATCTTCTTAACTACTGAAGGCCAGATAAGCATGATCAACCGCCATCAACTACCAATGAAAAGACACTTATCAGGAGTCAACCAATCATGAAAAGGTGCCTATCCACTGTGGATTGAATCAAAGCCTCTCAACCAATTACATTGAAGAGATGCAATCTTTCACCAATGGATGTGACTCTTTGTTTGGATAGACGTAACCCTTCAAACTCTATAAATAGGGCTCCAAATCCTCAACAATTTCATGTGTGTGGTATGCCTTCAGTGTAATAAAGGAAGTGCAGAGAAAAAAGGGTTAAATATAGTGTGTGTATAGTTAGATTCGCTACGTTCTTAAGTGTTAGCGAGAAAATGTTTAAGTGATTCGATTCCTTATTTCGATCACTATATTTCTCTACGTATTCGAGCAATTATTGTATAAGTGTACTTGCAAATCACTTATCAATAAAAGTTTTCGTTCTTCAATATTCGTTTGTTCTATATTCGCAAAGAATAGCATCCTAGCGGAGGTTCTGTACGAGCCGAGACCGAATGCAAAGCAGACGAAGGAATTGCGGGAATTGACGACTCCCATTAAAGAGTGGATATGGTTTGATCAACTTTAGCTTTCACTTGCATATCTTACAACTTTGCTTTGCTTTCTACTTATACTTTCTATTTCAAAGTTTATGATATGTCTATGTGTCATAATGTGTATTTCGTGCTAAGTCTTTTATGTTAATCAAGTTATATGCGTTGGAGTTAATTTTAAGAGTAGTTTCAAGGTTAACAATATCGTGTATAATCACTGGATCTGTGATATAACGCTA
>CATIWQ010305435.1:0-13334 GCA_949673415.1 Euphorbia schlechtendalii
ATATATATATATATATATATATATATATATATATATATATATATATATAATATGATAATTTTTATCAATGTTATTTTACTACATCAATCCTTGTAACATTTTTTTGCTTTGGATAAAAATACATCGCGATAAAAAATTAAAGCCATCTTATTTTTAATTTTATTTTAATTTCACTATATTTATGAGCAATATTATATTAATTCAATTTAATTAATTAACATATTTAACCCAATGGTATTTTGTTATATACTTCACACACTTCGACTAATATTTTCAGATTTATATACCATTAAATGGATAAGTAACAGAACTTGAAAAGTTCTCTAAATACTTAAACGAATTAACTCAACTAGTATAAAGTTATGATATTTTAATTTCATTTGAACCGGACGAAATCAAACTCAACTAAATAAACATTAAGTAAATAGAATAGACTTAAAATGACCTGGTATGAAGTGATATCATTATAATATACATTATTATTAGTATAATAATAAACCTTGAAATAAATTATTAATACTATCATTCAAAATAGTAAAAAAATAATATACTATCAGACTTTAGAGGTATGTTGTAAAAATTAAAAATGATCGAGATTTATTACATCGTTATCCTAGAAGGTAACAAACAATTAAAATTAAATGCCAACCATTCATCCTAATTTTACCGATTATCAAATATAAAGAATTTAAATCCATATAAATAAATTTAAAAATAAACTATATTCAATAATTTTTTTAAAATCAGTAGTTACGACTAAAAAATATTCAAGAAATGTGTGGATTTGAAATCTCACAATCAATTACATTTGCAAAAATGCCCTCGCATTTCTTAAAACAAAATATTTTTTTTATGAAATAATCATTTATCTTAAAATCCTCACCATTATAATATATCTTTATTCAGCTGAAATAAATTTATTTGATATTTAGTCCCATCCCAATTTAATGTTTTTTTTACACAAATTGGCAAATTGCAACTCAGTTTTTCCAATAGCAAATTGATTTTTTTAATGATATAAAACTCCATTAAATTAGCTACAAACTTATAAATTATTCACATTCCGAATTGTCAGTTATAATATGTCATCTCACTGTCTCAGCTACTCTCATGCGCATTCTTTGGTTTTATAATTTTTAAAAATTATATTTCACAAAATTAAATTTTGATCAAATCATATATGATAAATAAATTAAGAGCAACTATCATATATTAAAAACAAATTAATTAAGCAGGTCAGCGATATTAAATATTTATATAAGAAATTGAGAAATTTGTTACATGTCCTTTTCTAGTTATGTTATGTCTGAATAAATTCTGAATATGACACTTAAATTCCATAAAATTTCTTGCATTATTTAACTCATTATCCCAATTTTCCACAAGATATTCATTTTTAAGATGTTTTTTTTATTTTTATGTCCTTAAGTTACTTAATATTAATAAAAATATGAATTAATATTTAATATTTTTGTAATGATTTATATTGGTAAGCATTGTCAATCAAGCATGTAAGGCCCTATTCTCTTCGCCTTCAATTTGGTTCAGTTCAGTTCAGGTCCATTAAGTTCAGTTCAATTCAGTTCAGTTAAATTCAGTTCAGTTAAGGTCTATTAAGTTCAGTTCAGGTGCATAGATTTTAATTTTAATAATTATTATTCTAATTAATCTTCAATAAAAATTAATAGTAATAATAATAAAAAGAAGAACAATGATAAAAATATTAATTTAGGAAAATAATTATTATTTAATGTAGTTAATATTGATTATAAATATAGTAAAAATAATTTTTAAGTAGTGATAATTACTAGTGTTATTGATATAATAATAGTATTAATGTAATTATAATATAATAATATTTTTTATTTATAATCATAGTATTAATTAATTAAAATGTGTTATGGGATAAAATAAAAATATTTATTAATTAAAGCAACTATTACATTTTTGTAATACAATAATAAGTGATAATTTGAATCCAAACTACAATATATTATGATAATTATTATTAGTTCACGTGTAATTGTACCAATAACTATTATTTGAATAACACAATTTTAATTAAATGAATTTATGTATAGTAACAAATTTTATTATTAATGGTATTAAAATTGTTTTATTAATTATTTTATATTGGTAGTTATTAATAATATTATTTGTAATGATTATTAATAATTTATTTATTTATTTTTATATTTATTGGGTTTTACTATTATTTTAATAATTAATATATTTGTTATTAAGTTCAGGTTCATTAAGTTCAGTTCAGTTCAGTTAAGTTTAGTTAAGTTAAGTTAAGTTCAGTTCAGGTCTATTAAGTTCAGTTAAGTTAAGTTAAGTTCAGTTCAAGTTTCAAAAGTTGAAGAGAACATGGCCTAACTATTCAGCTTTTATTTGTACCCTTCCACTCCTCTTTAAATTGTAAGTTTAAATTTTTCATCAATATTATTAAAAAATTGTATTTTAATTGAAACTGTAGATTTTAGAAGATACTTTAATACTTACTGGAAGAACTGTTTTCGATATAACAAACTGCTTTAGAAGAAAGTAAAGAAGAAATTAAGTTCTCAATTGTGTCGAAAGCTCAAGACTACATCAGAAGACACAAGCATCAGAATCTAGAAGAACTGTCTCAGAGGCAAGTATCCTCGGAGTTAGCTGTTGTTTAAGGAACAATTAAATGTGGAATATTTATTTCAAAAAATTTAAACATCAATCCCAAGTCATCATGTGAGTCAACCATTGCCATGCCTTTGGATTAAAATCCTGCGACTCTAAAAGATGTTACACCACAAAAAGATTTGTTAATGTTGATAACAAGGAGACAAAAACACCTTTTCTCCCTTGTAGCAAACAACAAGTACTGGTGGGACTATTTTTTTTTAAAATCCGTATCAGGGCCAAATCGCGATCACGATCTCTTAACAATGTTTTAACATATTCAAACCGCCCTGGTCATTGCGCTAACATTGTCCTTAATCTCCTTTAGTGTTAATGACTAAATTTGCAGGTGACAACGTGAAGAATTGAGCAACAATCCAAGTTTAACAGAAACTTGCCAAGCTTATATAAAAGAGCAAAAAACTAGCAGAGAAACTTGGTGAAGCACTATCTAATTTTAAGAGCATTCAAGCTATCTCATAATCACAACAAATTGCTTCACTTAAAAACTTTGGCAAACATTCATTTCAAATCGGTTTTTAAAAGAGTCTTACTGAGTTCAAAAGCTCAAAATCTTTTCAATTCAATCTTGTAAACACTTACTCTATGATTGAGTAAGTGTGGAGGAGCTTAAATACTAGTTGGATGGTACTTTTAGTGCTAGTATAGCTCAGAGCCTAGATACAATGAGACAATACTCTTATATTGGTAAAGCTCAGAAGTTGAGATTGTTGGACGATACTTCAATCTACTTAATCAACGTTGTAGTTGTTTGTTCTCAACCCAAAGGAGAATCACTAATGGATTAAAGCTTGGACACCGATTCCAAGGACTAGATTAGGAAGAGGCTGAACTAGGATGAAAACCTAGTATTTTCTATCTCTTTCCTTTACTTATTAATTATTTTATTCATATTTATAAGTCTACAAGCTAATCAATTGAAAGAGACTACATTAGAGGACAACTCCTGAGAAATCAATTAAAGTAAGTTTACTTAGAAGCTTCGAAAGCACATTTCTGCAGAGCCTCTGAGGAAAGTGAAAACTCGTAAAACGAGTGATTCACCCCACACCCCCTCTGACTTGTTTTATCACCCTACTAGGTCTTACAAGTGGTATCAAAGCAGTGCTCATCTAAAGATCTAACTAATCTTGAGTAAAATATCATTTAAACATGAGTGAAAATTGCATGAAATATCTCTTTGGAAACCAGATCACACATATACTTCTGGTAGGACTCTCTGTGTCTAGGTCTCCCTTGTTCTTCAAACAAAATTACTCATTCTATAAAAACAAGATGAAAAACTTATTCCAATCCTAGAATATGTATGCTTGGTTAGCTATTGCCAATGGTCCATGCACACCCACAATGATTGTGGATGAAGTAACCACTCCCAGACCTAAAAACTCATATAATGACTTTGATATAAAAAAAGTTACAAAGCAATGTTATTGTTATTATCTTTCTTAATTGTGCTTCAGATGCTGCATAATATAATACAATTTTAAGATGTGAGAGTTCCTAGGAGATCTTGAAGAAATTGAAGGTGACTGTGAAGGAACTAACAAAGTCAATGAGTCAAAAATCAATTAGAGCATAAGCCACTATGAGTTGTTCAAGAGGTTGGGAAAGGTGTTATCTAAAGCGTAATTAAAAAAGATCCTTAAAAGTTTCACCAAAGACTGGCAAACCAAAAAGGCAGCCATTGAGGAAGCTCAAGATCTCACTACCTATAAATAGGATGAGCTGATAGGATCTTTGATCACTCATGAGATCTCTAAGCAAAACTTTCAAATGAAAGACAAAGCCAAGGACGAAGGCAAAAAGGCCATTGTTTTGAAGGCTCAATCTGAAAATGAAGAGCATTCAAATGATGATGAATAAATGACTTTGTTGTCCATATAGTTAAAAATATTCATGAAAATAGTGGAAAATACCCTCAAGGGGTATAGAAGAAGGGAAGCTACCCATAAAAACAAGAATACTAGAAGAAAGACTTTTCAAAAGGAAAATTTAGATCTTTTGAAGAGAAATCTAAGAATGAAGAATCTCACTTGCTTTGAATGTTATCAGGAAGAACACATCAAATTCAATTGTCCTAAGATGAAGAAGGATAAAGGAAAGAAGGTTATGGTTGCAACTTGGTGCAATAATGAAGAAGAAGTGTCTCATGAATCTTCCACCAGCGATGAAGAGATAACCTAATATGCTTCATGGTTATTGATGACATGGCGTGTACAATTGAATTAGATATTGATACTGAAAGAGTATTGTCCTATAAGAAGCCCTCTCAAAGCAAATCCTGCTAAAATTATGAGGTACACTTTGACTTTAAAATGCCTAATGAAGTTATGCATGTTCTAATGGACATCTACAAGATGGCAAAAAAGATATTGAGGAACTTGCTATACATGACCGGATAATAAGAAAAACTATGAATGCCTTGCATAAATGATAAATTGAACATGAGATTAATATTGAGAAGCACAAGAGATAACTGGTGCTAGTGCGAGTAAATACCATAGAACTCAACAGAAGAGTGATGCTAATCGAGGGACATCTATTTGGAAAGATAACCTTGCTAGAAGAAAGTATATCTCAGAAGAAGAATGAAACTCTAAGGACAAATCATTTTTAGAAGCCTCTTGAGAGGAAACCACAGCTTTAGAAGCAAGGTAAAATAGAAAACAACCCGAAACATGACTATCCAAATGAAGCTGATACATCTCAAAGAAGAGATAATCCTCCTAGATTCAATTAATCTCAAATGCAGACTCTAAATGTCTCTAGAAGAAGGAAGGCTTCACAAAAGCAAAAAGCTCAATAACCTTTTGATATTTGTCTATCTTAAGGATAACAAAGACAGAAGAATTTCATCCTCCACTATAACTTTTATGGAATGAAGAATTTTACAATAGTCGTTAGCAGGCATTAAAATTAATATTATATTGATTACATATAGCCTAATCTTAATTTTGACACTCCCCAACTCAAGGAAAACTGAGTTTGAAGGTTTTAACCCTTTCCTTTTGCAGGTAAGCCTTCGATTTACAAAAGGTTAAAAGATATAGTACATTGATAGTGGATGTTTAAAGCACATGATTGGAGATGGAAGTTCATTCATTTCACTTGAATGTAAGAGATGTGAGAATGTGATATTTGGAGATAACAAGAATGAAAAGATCATTGGAAAAGGTGCCATTAGATCTGAAATCAAGATTGATGAATTCTCCTTAGTAGATGGACTAGAGTTCAATATTCAGAGTGTTACACTGATAAGTGTATAATTACACTTATTATCATTATAATTTTATACACTAAACACTATAGTTTAAGTCATTTTTATACTTCATATAAAAGATTTCACGTGGCATGTAGTTGTTTTTGGTGCAAATGCAGATACTAGGTAAATCTTTGGAGTAAAATGATCTAAAGTGGAAATCTATGAAAAAAGAGTGAAAAAGGTGTAAAAAGATGTGTGGAACTTAAAGATTTAGCTTAGGATCGAAGATGTCAAAGATCGATGAAATTACAAGAAGAATTCTGAAGAGAAACATATTTCACGGTCGTGATAACCATTCACGGTCGCGACTTAGTATTCTTCAGAACAGAAAGTTGCCAACCAAAAGTTCATGATCATGATATGTACCTAACAGTCATGACTTGGATGGTTTTCTGGTAAAATCTTCTTAACTACCAACAGCCAGATAAGAATGATCAACCTCCATCAACCGCCATCAACTACCCAACGAAAAGACACCCTTTAGAAGTCAACTAATCATGAAAAGGTGCCTATCCATTGTGGATAAGATCAAATCAACTCAACCAATCACAATGAAGTAATACAATCTTTTACCAATGGATACAACTCTTCGTACGGATAGACGCAACCCTTTGAACTCTATAAATAGGGCTCCAAACCTTACAAATTTCATGCAAGTGTGGGGTGGTGCTATGTGAAAAATAATGCATAGTGTGTGTAGATAGAGAGTGAAATTATCTATTTTTCGCTATGTTCATAAGTGTTAGCGAGAAAATGTATAAGTGATTCGAATCCTTATTTCGATCACTAGATTTCTCTACATATTCGAGCGATTGTTGTATAAGTGTAATTGCAAATCACTTGTCAATTAAAGTTTTCATTCTTCAACATTTGTTTATTCGATATTCACAACGAATAGCATCCTAGCGGAGGTTCTGTACGGGTTGAGACCTAATTCAAAGCAGACGTAGGAATTGCGGGAATTGACGACTCCCATTAAAGAGCGGATACGGTTTGATCAACTTTAGCTTTCACTTGCATACCTTACAGCTTTAGTTTACTTCCTACTTATACTTTCTATTTTGAAGTTTATGATATGTCTATGTGTCATAATGTGTATTTCGTGTTGAGTATTTTATATAAATCAAGTTATATGCTTTTCAGTTAAGTTTAAGAGTAGTTTCAGGGTTAACGAGATTGTGTATAATCACTGGATCTATGATTATAATGCTATTTAGTGAGCCAACATTTTTGGAATGGTAACTTGCTAAATGAGGTTATGTGAGAGCGACCCGTACTAAGCATAGTAATATTGTTATCTAGGTTTATATAATCATGCTAATTCGTTTGCACTAGATTTAGAAAAGTCATTTCATGTGTTGCTCTGAGGTGAATAATTTAATATCTGAGTGTCTAGAATCGAGTCTGTTAAATTAATCTAAAGAACGTAATATCTATGATGACCTTGCATGTTTTCTTTGATATACTTGTTCGTAGGGAAAATCTATATACTTTTATCTTCTCTAATCAATGATACTTTTATCTATCAATTCATCATTCCAATTCTTCCCAACTAAAATCAAAACTATTTTATTTTATTTTCTTTATTCCATTTCTCTTGTTGATTTTTAGAGCTTGTCCTTCCCTGTGGGATCGATATCTTTTAAAACTACATCATAACTGTATACTTGCAGTGGTCACCATTTTTCTATTTAGATAAGCGGTACTGACAACACTTGTTCATATTTGAACTTTTATCTTATCGGTAGAGAAGTGGGGAATAAGGTTTTTGGCTTCATTTTAGAATATAACCCCTTAGAGTTATCAAAGTCGAAACCTTGCGATAAAGTTTTTGGTGCTGTTACCGGGGAAGGCAAGTGCGTTCTAGAGATTAATTGCTAGAGAGTACGGTACATTTTTATATTTTCATATTTTTATTTTATTTTTGATTGTGTTTGTTTTGAGTCAAAATGTTTGCTAATATACATTGGGATAAGTTTTGTGGAGATTACATGATTGATAACTTAATTGATACATGCGTAGATGAAATATTTCATGTTACATCTCTTGAAGAGTCAACATCAGAATCCCTTGAAAATTTAGAATTTTCCTCTGAAACCAAAAAATTAGTTAGAGAAGATGATCCTATACCACCTTCTATAGATAAACCACCTTAGTAGAATTGAAGCAATTGCTAATTCATTTAAAGTATGCATTTTTAGGAAGTAACAATACCCTACCCATTATCATTTCTAATAAGTTATCTAGTCTGCAAGAAGAAGCATTATCAGAGATAATAAAGGGTAGAATAAGAAGTATTGGATGGTAGATTTCTGATATTAGAGGGATTAGCCCTAATATAGTAATGCATTCTATTAATTTGGAGAATGAAAGTAAACCTAGAATAGAAAAGAAGAGAAGATTAAATCCTCAGATGAAGGAAGTTGTTAAAAAGGAAATAGTTAAGTTGCTAGATGCAGGAATTATCTATCCAATTTTAGACAATGAATGGGTCAGCCCTATTCAATGTGTTCCAAAACAAGGAGGTATTACTGTAGTTCAGAATGTAAAGGGTAACTTAGTTCCTACGAGGACAACAACTGGATGGAGAGTTTGCATAGACTACAGAAAATTAAATGTAGCCACTAGGAAAGACAATTTCCCTTTACCATTTATAGACCAAAAGTTAGAAAGCATATCAGGTCACGCATTTTACTATTTTCTAGATGGATTCTCTGGATATTTTCAAATTCATATTAGGCTGGATGACTAGGACAAAACCACTTTTACACGTCCATTTGGTACATTTGCTTATAGAAGAATGCCTTTTGGTTTATGCAATGGTCCAGCTACTTTTCAAAGGTGTGTTTCGGCTATTTTTAGTAAGTATGTGGAGGACATTATGGAAGTTTTCATGGATGATTTCTTAGTATATGGAGATTCTTTTGAGATATGTCAAGAAAATTTAGATAAAGTACTTGCTAGATGTGAAGAAACTAATTTGGTATTGAACTGGGAGAAATGCCATTTTATGGTTAATGAAGGTATAGTATTAGGTCATAAGATAGATGAGAAGGGAATTCATGTAGACATAGAGAAAACCGAAATCATAGAGAAATTACCTCCTCCCATAAATGTTAAAGGAATAAGATCATTTCTAGGCCATGCTGGATTTTATAGAAGGTTTATTAAAGATTTTTTGGTTATGGCTAAACCCTTAACTAATTTATTAGTTAAAGATGTGAAGTTTGAATTCTCTGATGACTGTTTACAGGCCTTCAACACTTTAAAACAAGCATTAGTTTTGGCTCCCATTATAGTCAAATCAAATTGGTCTCTACATTTTGAATTGATGTGTGATGCTAGTGATGTTGCTGTTGGTTGTGTTCTAGGTCAGAGGTATAAAAAGAGTTTGCATGCAATATAATATGCAAGTCACACTTTTTCCTCTGCACAATGCAATTACACCACCACTAAAAAAGAGATGTTAGCAGTCATATATGCATGTGACAAGTTTAGATCATATTTGATAGGGTCTAAAGTAATAGTTTACACTGATCTTGCTGCTTTGAGATATTTGTTTGCTAAGAAAGATGCCAAGCCTAGATTAATTAGGTGGATCCTTCTTTTACAAGAATTTGACCTGGAAATAAGGGATAAGAAAGGAAGTGAGAATACCGTAGCTGATCACTTATCTCGTCTAAAAGATGATAAGGGACCTATAGGTGAAAATGGTGATATTAATGAATTCTTTCCAGATGAAAATCTAATGTTTGTTAAACATACTGTTAGTCCATGGTATGCTGATTATGCAAACTATTTGGTTACGTATACTTTACCCTCTGATTTAGATTCTAATGGTAAGAAGAAATTTCTTAAAGATATTAGATCATTTATGTGGGATGATCCTTATTTGTTTAAGGTATGTGTCGATAGTATTATTCGCAGATGTATAGATGATAATAACTTTTCTCCTATTTTAAGTCATTGCCATGATAGCATTTATGGAGGACATTTAGGACCAGCAAAAACCTCTGCTAAAGTATTAGCTAGTGGGTTTTATTGGCCAACATTGTTCAAGGATGCTAGAGATTTTGTTCAAAATTGTGATAATTGTCAGAGAACA
Source organism: Euphorbia schlechtendalii (assembly GCA_949673415.1). NCBI lineage: Eukaryota > Viridiplantae > Streptophyta > Magnoliopsida > Malpighiales > Euphorbiaceae > Euphorbia > Euphorbia schlechtendalii. Next base: position 10,050 of record CATIWQ010305435.1, read on the forward strand.
AGAAATATAAGTCGAAGAGATGAAATGCCATTAAAAAACATCTTAGAAGAAGAGCTTTTTGATGTTTGGGGTATAGATTTCATGGGACCATTTCCTACATCCAACGGTAATAATTACATTCTGGTTGCTGTTGATTATGTTTCAAAATGGGTTGAGGCTAACGCATATAGTAAGAGTGATGCTAGAGTAGTTGCTAAGTTTCTTAAGCAATTATTTAGTAGATTCGGAGTTCCTAGGACCATTATTAGTGATGGAGGTTCACATTTCATCAATAAGACTTTTGAAACCTTGATGCAAAAGTATGGAGTTAATAATAGGATTGCTACCCCATATCACTCTTAGACTAGTGGTTAGGTAGAAGTTTCTAATCGAGAAATAAAGTGGATTCTTGAAATGATTGTCTCAAATTCGAGGAAGGATTTGTTTACTAAGTTAAACGATGCATTATGGGCTTATAGAGAATAATGCTTTATGGGCTTGGAAAAATCTGAATATGGATTTACGAAAAGCCGGTGACAGAAGAAAGTTAGATTTAAATACGTTGGAAGAACTACATTTGTCATCATATAAAAATGCAAAGATCTACAAAGAGAAAACAAAATGGTGGCACGATGCAAAAATACGTATAAAGAAGTTTAAAGTCGGAGATAGAGTTCTATTATATAATTCCAAGCTTCGTTTATTCCCTGGAAAACTCAAATCTTGTTGGAAAGGACCCTATGAAGTTATTTAAGTGTTTGACAATGGAGCTTTGGAATTAAAATCTGAACATGGAGAAATATCTCGAGCCAACAGTCAATGATGTAAACCTTATCTTCAAAATAAATTTAAACAATAAGACGTTGATGTTCAATTGCTATCTTCATCATGAAAAAAATCAAGGTATAATAGTAAATATTTATCTTTTGTATTTAACAAAGTTTGTTTGTGTTTGTGTTTCCAAGTATTTATAGGTGCAATTCTAAAAATTGAAGAAATTTGAAGATTAAAGAAGATCGCGACCGCGACCCAATTCGTGCTCGTGAATATTGGATCTCAAAACATTCTATTTCTATCGTGAAGAAAGTCATGATCATGGCTAGCCTTCGCGATCATGACACGGGCAAAATATAACCGTTACAGATTGTGATCAGACACGCGACAGATGTCCGTAACTACCATTAACAGCTAGTTTTGAGCATTAAAGGCTAAAATATCAATTATGACCAATTAGAGACCCCTAAAACCTCTATAAATAGGTCTAAGTTGAACCATAGCCACCACACCTTTCAAATAGCTTACAAATTTCTGAAATTCTTTTTCTTCAACCTTCTACATTCAAAACCTTTTTCAACCCTTTACTTCAAACCAATATGACTCATGTCAAGAAATCAGCAAATAGAAGAGAAACCCAACCATACCAAGAAGAGTATGATTGTCCTTTCCCTTTAAGGATAAGAGAAGAACGCAAACGCTTTCAAAAGCTCAACAAATTGGATATCACAGGGATGATACTCCTAGATTTGGTCTTCTTGGAAACATTGAATCTCCATAGAGAGATGGAGGTCTATCTTTCAGCTCTTGGACTCATGAAGTTTGTGAATTTTCATTTTCGCAAAATCGAGAATGGATTCTTGAATGTTTAGTGACATTCAATTTTGAAGATTCAAGGAAGAGGGCGATTCAATTTCGAAATCAAGGACAACAATACACCATTACAAGAGAGATGATGGGTGAATGGTTCAGATTCGATATTGTCAATTCATCAAGCATGATGGATTCTTTCAAACAAATAGAGTTAGGGCTGAATTATCGGGTAAGAGAGTCTTCGATCCAAAAACCTCTCCTAACAAACTTATTAAGGATGAATGCATTCTTCTTCTCTACAAATACCTTTTCACTTCGGTATTTTATCGAGTAGAGAATACAAAGGTCCAAAAGAAAGACTTGTTTGTTCTTTCTTGTGCTATGATGAAATAAAAAGCAGAATTTGTGGACATCATATGGGATATGATGAAGAAGAACTCAAAAAGCATGAGAAACAAGATTGGGGTGATCGAAATTATCACCGCTATCATCTTGGGTCCAAGAGGTGAACTCCCCTATGTCCAACAACCGGGTGAGTATTTTCTCTACATGGATGGGAATTATTTGAAGAACACCGGATTACTTCAAGAGTACGATGGTGTATATTCTTTCTACTCCTATTCTAACAGTACAAAGAAACTCAACTTGGCTCATGAAGATTCTTCCATCGGATCATCAAATCCAACTGTTAGCCATCGACATGGGAAAGCCCCGATGCTTGAAGTAGAAGAAGAAGAAGACGAAGCTCCAGAAGATTGGAAGGCGAGTATGCAACTAAAGTTGGATAATTGCCAAGCGGAACTTGGAGTTATGAAAAGAGACATGAAGATTCTAAAGAAAAGTAATAAATCGAAGCTTAGAAAATTACTTTCATTCTTTAGAAAAAAAAATTGTCAATTCACTCCTAGTCCTTCAGATTCTCCTTCATAATAGAACGGGTTTATTCTTTTCTTTACTTTATCTTTTTCAGTTTTATTTTTAGACTAGCTTTAGCTTTAAATTTTGATTTTTATTAAATGTCTCACAATGAGGACATTGTGTTCTTTAAGTGTGGGGGACATTTGTAAAAATCCCGTTAAATAAAAAAATTGAATAAAATAAAAAATCGAAGAATTTGAAAATTTTTGTTGATTTTCGTGTTATTTATACATTATCTATTCTTATACTTTACTAACATTTGTCCAAGGTTATGTGAGTGTTAGGTTTTACAAGTTAATGTTAGTGCAAATTTCGAACAAAATTTTTGTTTCGAGTTTGAACGCACATTGAGGGTATGAGCGTTTTTAGCACAACATTTAGCATTTGGCATGTATGAGTGGTGAGTAACATTCGAGAGCAAAATTCCAAGTAAGTTTCGATATATATTTCAATGGAACATGAATTAGTATAAGTTATATAGTTTTAGTTTAATGCTTCCAAAAAGTTTAAGTGGAGTAATATCTAACGGTATTCTTACTATGACTTTTATATGCAAATCTTGAATAAGTTCTATAAGTATTGAGTGTGTTTAAAGTGTTGGGAAACTATAGCCATAATACTTTGAAATTGATCAATAAAGGATGAGGGTATTAAGAGTGAAAAATTAAAAGAAAGAGAGGATAACCAATGAGTTATGCATAAGGTGAGGAATGGTACAGAGTAGAAACTTCAACCATTCATTGAGTGAAAAAAGAAAAAGAAAGCATAGTACGAAAAATGGGTGCAAAGTACAAAGTACTT
>CATIWQ010305454.1:0-16878 GCA_949673415.1 Euphorbia schlechtendalii
TATATATCGAACCGGATTCGGGTTGGGTTTGGATATTCACATAAAAACTAAACCTCACTCACATAATTCTGAGCTTTAACAAACTTGGGTTTAAATCGGACTTTCTTAAAAAAATGAGTGTGCAAATCCGATCCACTGAAGCATGTTTGGACTGGCCTGGACAGAGAATCCTACCCGTTAACAGGTCTATTCATAATCACAATCACAATTTGATGAAACAAATATAAAAGACAAATGTTGAACGATCACGAAAATTCGAGAGTTTTGAACTACTGAGTGAATAATTCAATGACCCTTTTTTTATCAATCTAAATTAAAATATGATGCCTTCAATTTGATATACCATTCTATATCTTAAACTAAATTGACGAGTAGTTATTTCTTCATGTTTTCTCTCCTGTCTTTTTTATTTCTTTGCCCCAAAAATAGCTACAAATAGCTACTACGTGTCAATTTTGAATAATGTATACTTATATAAGATTAAACATCCGATCTTTTTACTATCGATTTCTGTCAAATTCTATCAATGCAATATAATATAATATTATGAATCGGATTAAATTAAACTTAAACAAACTAACTATATACAGCTAGGTTGGGTTTTATATATATGAACAGGAGATTCTTAATACTTCAACCTCATAAATACATCTATTATCTTATTTAAATTAATGTGTTCTTAAAATATATACATAAATATTACTTTATATATTTAAAAAGAATATTGGATGAGGTGAGATTATATTCTGATTGATTTGGATTAGAAAAGTAGAAATATCTTGATAACTCAAAAATATATTTCCGGGTTTCGCAAAAATATCTTCAGTTCCTAACTTATTCTAAAAATTTCTTCTAATCTTTTTTAATTAATTAATTTCAATTCAGATCCCTAATATATTTATCTTTACAACATTATTGTGTACATCTGACAACTACGAATTTCGCACATGCTATAAATCTTTTTTTCGTTTGTTGAAAGAAGCAGATGCATATTTTTATATTTTATATAATAAAATAACTGCATTAATTAAAATATACATGTGGCGTCAAAAACGACATAATACCACTTTTTAAAGAAGACCAAAAAACAACATCTGATGCACATTTTATGCCCACCAACATTATACCTTGTTTATTGACGAAAATATCAATAATTATATCCAGATTTTTTTTGAAAATCCCCCGGAGGAACGGTGTGTCCCTCAAAAAAAAAAAAGTTGGAAAAGGAGAAAATTTCAGGGCGTATATCCAAACTAGGTTGATGTATACGTTTACCTACAAAACACATATCCCTCTTTTATTAACGTAGTAGTGATACTCAAGAAGAGTATCATGTCAATTACAAGACCGCAAAAAATCCGAGTTTACAAACAAATTCGACTCCGAATCGCTAATAACTCTCCTATTACATTTAAATTGAAACCAACACAAGTGTAAACAAAGGCTGATGTGGTCCACTATCGGTTGTGTCTCCTCAAATACAAATTTGTTTCTTGATATCCAAATAGACAAAGCCATGGTAAACCATATTGCTGTCCCGAATTCACTTGTGCATCCTGATTTAAAGTACAACTGCCATTGTAGCAGAAAGGCGTAGCTACTGTTGGGAATAGGAAAAATAATGCCGAGCTATCTGAGTGTGGAATACCAAGCCGTGCTACTTCTTTTGCATAGCAACAAAGCATGGTCTAAAGTTTCTTGATGTGAACAAAAGGGGCAGCGATCATCAAGTATTGAATTACAGCCTCTCCGAAGCAAGAATGATTTTGTTGGTAGGCGGCCATGAAACAACATCCATCCAAACCACTGAATCTTGGGCTGTAGAGTACTTGTCCAAATCAGTGAGAAATCAGTAGACAGATTGGACCAAATGGGCGTTTGATAGTAGACCCAACAAAAGCTTGCTGCTGTGAAAACTGTCCTCGACGCTAACTCCCAACGAACCTGGTCTGCATCCTAGCCGAAGTCTGGGATTTGCTGCTGTCCATTCGCGGTAGAAATGCTTCCAAATACTGATGGATAAGCCATAGAGATCTATGAGCATAATTCTAAGCACCGTGCTTGCATATTAATTCGTAAGTTCCGTTTCCAAAACGGGTTTGCAAAATCTTCCAAAGCCTAATATAGCTAAGCAGCCCACTTGCACATTTGATGTTTTTTAATTACACATAGCGTAGAGGTCCAGGAATAGCTCTTGAAGGCTTTGGTTGAGTTCCAATTCTCATGCCAAAATGATGAGTGCAACCCATTTCCCAGTCGGATGCGGTAATTAGAGTTAAAAAAACTCCCAGAACTTACGGTTCCCATTGCAGCAGCGGACTACTTCAGACCAAAAAGGAGAAAGTCTTGAATAATTTGTAGTAATCACATCATTCCAACAATGAAAACCGTAACAACGAACACAATAAACAAACCATAGCGAACTTTGGTTTCCCGTCCGTAGCCTCCATAACCATTTAAGTAATAAACTACAGTTTACTAACTTAAAGTCCTGAATGTATAAACCACAGAGCGATTGCAGTAAATTAATTGTGTCCCAGCTAAATCTACAAATTCCATTTTTGTTTCCGTCTCCCCGCCATAAAAAGTTCCTCATCAAATGATTTAATTTCCTTTCCACCGAGATGGGTAGCTTGTATATGGACAATAAATACACCGGAAGAGAACAAAGAATTTGTTTCAGCCCCTCGACTGCTAGAAAAAAAATGAAAGGTGATAAAGGGTCGCCTTGTTTCACTCCCCTATGCAATCTGATATGTTCGCTTGGTGTTCCATTGATGAGAAACGAAGTTGTTGAATTTTTCTGACAACTTGAGAGCCAAGAAATCCATTTGTTATCAAAACCAATCGCTATCAATACCGCATCTATATATCGCTATGATATACAGTCAAACACCTTGTGAAAATCCAGTTTAAGAACAAGGCAAGATCGTAGTTGTTTGTGAACTGCTCTAATGACCTTAGAAGTTAGGAAAGAACATTCATGGATGCTTTTTCCCTTTATGAAAGTGAATTGGTTTTCGAAAATCAACCCTGGCAAAACTATTTGGAGGCGTCGAGAAAGTAACTTGCACACAATTTTGTACATCCCATGAATAAGAGCAATTGGCTGGAAGTTACGTAAACTCAAAGACCCTGGGATTTTCGGTATAAGAACAGTGTATGACTTCTTCATAGAGATAGGTAGAACTGAGGAGCTGTGGAAATTATTTATCACGCCCATTATTTCTTCTTTTAGATCTGCCCAGAATCTTTTATAAAAAAGAAAATTGTATCCATCTGGCCCGGGTTCCTTATTCATGTCGCATGAGCAAACTGCTACCCAAGTCTCCTCCTCCGTGAAGGGAGCGATTAGATTAATATTTGAATTGGTCGTGATTGTTGCAAATTGTAACTTCCTCAAAGAAAAAAGGACCTCGCGCGAAGCTGCAAAAAGATCTTTGTAGTAAGTCCTTACAGCTGCCATGATAGAAGGGAGGTCATATACCAAGCTGCCATTAACTTCCAGCTGCATTATTCTATTGTTACGGAATCGGGCAGAGGCTAGCCGATGAATGAAAGTTGTGTTTTGATCTCCTAGCAGCGTCCAATTTACTCGGGACTACTGGTCCCGTATGCTTTCGAGGTTCCGACGGTGTTGTGACAGGGCTGCTCAGTATAACTGTAGGTCTGAGCTTGCACTTTCTGATAAGGGTCTTAACGAATCACTAGAAGTCAGTGAAATAGCCTTAGATTCAAGGTCCTTTATTTTCTCTTCTAGTTTCCCGTAGTTCTCCACATGCCAATAACGAATCCGAGTACTTAATTTTTCCAGTTTGAAAGAAACATCCTGATTTGCACATGTAGACCGAATATCACTCCATTTTGATTAAATAAACAATAAAAAGTCTGGGTGATCCCACCAGCAATTCAAGGAATGAAACGGTTTCGGGCCAACCTTTAAAGTAACATGGGATTTAAGTAAAATGGGTAAGTGGTCTAATAAGGCTGAGTCTAAGGTTGAAATTGTTAATTCAGGCCATAAGTTTGAAACATCATAAGATACAAGGAATCTATCAATTCTCAAGTAAAAATGTCTATTTGCCCAAGTGTAGTTGCGGCCATGAAGGGGAAGATCGAAAAGCTCACATTCATTCACAAATTCTCGAAATCTAATTGTTGAATGTCCAATATAGCCACCTGAGCGTTCTGAGGCCAGCAAGACCTCTTTGAAATCCCCGCAAATAAGTATTCGATTAAGAGGCTTGAGTAGAGGTAACAAATCAAGCCACATTTGGTTCCTTTTTTAAGCAACGGTCTATCCATATAATGCAATCAAATGAATATCCACGGTTGAAGTGATAAGGTGGAAAATAGTCCACCTTACTGATGAAGAGATTAGAGTAACGTCTAGTAAAGACGTATTCCATGATAGAATAATGCCGCCCCAAGAGTCCTTGAGAAGGTGTACAATGAAATGAGAAATTATTGTGCCCCCAGAATTTCCTTGCCACTACTTCACTTAACTCCCCCGTTTTTGTTTCCAACAGAATCCAGAAGTGAAGATTATATTTCCGAGTGCACGAACGAATGAATAATTATTTGCCATTATTCTGAATTCCACCCCGACAATTCTAGCTAAGAAAAGAAAGAGACATAAAAATATTAGATAAAACATTGGAAGAAATGCGAGTAGCCCATGTCTATGTGCTATCCTCTAATGCCGTCAAAATCACCTTCTTGTTCCTCTCCTTGAACAGGCCGAGTTGTTGACCAATCGTGAAAGTGATTTCATATTCTGCCACCTATTGCGACTGAGTTTGCATAAACAATCTATTCATGTTGGGAATATCCGAACCCGAAGAACTATTGTTACTTAATACTGGGGAAGATTCTGAGCTGATTTGGCTGTTGCGGAGTGGAGGGGGCTATTCGTGACATTTTTCAAGTGAGCCTGCTACTTATTCCGAGAAAGTGGCAGAAACATGTGATGTACTACTTATTGGTATGGCATTGGCAGTTAGTGGCTCTGTAAAATGTTCCGACGATTCTAGATTCGCACTATTTGAAGACCTCTCTAAAAATTCATGTAATGTTGAGTTGTGACAGCAGGCTACAGCTTGTCGAAAGGAGGTATAAACGGTGACAATAGTATCACTAATGCGGAGGTTGATCTTCTGACTTTTCGTATCATTAGGGACTGAGACTAGGCAAGATATCACATCCAATCGATCAAGTCGATCGAAGTTAAAGTCCATGGCTATCATCTTCCCAAATAAGGCTGCCAATTGATTAATTAAAGGTTCCGATATAATCGCCGGTGGTATTCCCAAAAAATCAACGTACATGAGGCATTCATCCGGAATAAAATCCACTTGGTATTTAGTAACATCAAAGATCAAGGCTTGAACCGATAAATGATCTGATTTAATAAAGCCAAGCATTGCATCTAATGAAAAGATGCACATGACCACCTGATTCCCCCCCATTGGAGTGACAAAATCTACAGCAAAGTTCCTATTTTTCACCATGTCAAATAATTCTGGAATCATGGTAAGTTTTCTCACCTTGACCAAGCATGCTCGTGACATCCATGAGGCAGTGTAATTAGGTTGTAATTCCATCGAGATATGATCTGCACCATCAACTACTGCTACATAAGAGCGATGATCTCGGGAGGATTCTCAAAAAACTTTCTGCTAACCAAAGGTTTGATTTTATGTGGAGTAATGCTTCTGGTAGAATATTGTGCCTTGTAAGCTCGGAGCCTGATATTACCTATCCAAACCGAGTTCATCCTATATAGGGTTTCATGCAATGGTAAAGACCCATCTGCCGTTAAAAAACCAAAATTCTGATTCCTTATGTTCCTCTTCTTCGCAATGTAAACTGATCCTGTAATACCCTATTTGAAAAAGACCATCTCATTGCTTTATGATCATGAGAGTTTGGAAAGTTTTCTCAGTATATCTTGTTGCCGATTGGTTTAGGGTTTCTGGCAACGTAATATGAAGCCTGGAGAGTGTTCCTTGCGATGGGGCACTGATTATAGAGACGACGACGATTGGATTCCGGTGAAGATGGGCACGATTGGCGACTGTTGAACGTAGGGTTCCAGCGTTGTAGGGTAGCGCCATGGCGGCTAGGTTTTTTCTCTTCTTGGAGAGACCCTAATAATTGATTGTCTCTTTATGGTTGGTGAGGTAATTGTGAGTTTATTTTTTAATTATATCCAGATTTAAACAAACTATGTTTATAATTAACAAATTATTATAAGTAATTCAAATTAGGAACACAAATTACTACACTGAGTAAATAAGAGCGGTGAAATCATGAAAACATTTGAGATAATAAGCCATTTCTTAAGATTGAAATTGGTTGTTGAGATAATGCAACAAGGAAAATAGAGCGTTAAGATAGGATACATGAAAGTACAGACATAGTTTACAAGAGAAAGGAATCAGTAAACTCTTTATTTCGTAAAGATCAATTAGAGAGCTAGTGTTAGCTATTTATAAACAAAGTTGTAACTGTAAAGGCTAAGAGCATCTATAGTAGTTTGTGGATTACAAGTCTGGGTGGCATGTGAAATGAAGGTTCCTTCGGATGATGTGGTAATAATCTTAAAAATAGACAATGCATAATTAAAAGATGAGAATAGTAGATTGTTTATTCTATTTTAAATAGTATTTATTGTAGATAATATCTATTTGGTTATCTACATCTACACAATCAAATAGACATTTTTCTACAATTTGAAATGATACATAGTGCCACATCATAAAGGGAAGATGGACTAGACAAGCTACTAAAGATGCATTTTAAAATTGATTGTCTATTCCTTCCTATATGTCAAGATAATTTGTGGAATAGACATGCTACTAGAGATGCTCTAAGAAACTCGGCTAGATATAGTTGTAAGCTATAGTAAAGTCCTAACACAATTGAGACTCTATCTGGTGTGTACAGTATCATCTTAAGTTGCAACAGTCCTGCATTACTTTGAGCTATTTTGTTAACATCCCCCCTCATAATGATCTTCATTGTGAAATAGAGGTATGACATTTAGTATTTCTAGTGCATGTTGCATCTTGAGACCAGATTTTTGGTGAACAAAAATTGCAAGTTGCCTTTTGGTTGAAATGGAATGGATGCTGAGGAATCATTCAACAATCATGTTTCTGATAATTTGGCAGTTTATTTCTATGTGCTTGGTTTGTTCATGGATAACTGAGTTCTTTACTATGGTCATAGCTGCTTCATTATCACAATGTAGATGAATTGGATCGGCTATCTTTACGTTGAGATCTTGTAATAGATAAGAAATCCATTTTAGTTTACAAGCAATAATACACATATTTCTATATTCAGCTTTTGTTTTACTCATGCTGACTATTGATTGTTTTTTTGTTTTCCAAGAGATCAAAGATGTGCCAAAGATCATGCGGTATCATGTTATAGATTTTCTAGTAACTTTACAAGTTGCCCAATCCATATATCAAAAGCCTTGGATATGTGTAGATGATTGAGTAGTCCATGACTTAGTGTACCTTTGAGATACTCAAAACATGTAATGCTGCTGCATATGATATTTGTGTGGCTCTTGCATATATTGATTTTATTTTTAAGTCATGTAAGAAATGTCTGGCCTAATGAATCCCAAGTTCAGAAGTCTTTCAACAATTTTTCTATAGTGATTAGGTTCTTCTAGCCTTTCTGTGCTTTTTGATAAATCTATTCTAGTGACAGAAGGGCTTGAGGAAATGTGTGACTCAGGTAAACTATCATAATGAAGCATATCTATTATATACTTGGTCTGTGATAGAGATATTCCATTTTTATTTCGATTGATCTCTACTCCTAGGAAAAGTTTTGCTAGTCCTAGGTCTTTGATCGTGTATAATGCATGTAGGTGATCCTTAAATGATTGTATCATTTCATTTTTTGGACCATAGATAAGTATATCATCTACATATTTAATTACTACCATAAAATCCCCCATATCTTCTTCTCCCTTGGTGAATAAATAATTTTCATGCGTTGATATGTAAAATCTAAAGTTGAACATTCAAATTGACAACTCCTTATGCCATTGCCTCCTTGCTTGTTTCAAACCATAAAGGGACTTGTTCAACTTGTAAACTTTGGTGTCTACTACATTTTCATACCCTCCTAATGGCACTATATATATTTCTTTTAATCAAGGAACTCGTGGAGGTAAGCATTGTTTACATCCACTTGATATACTTACTAATGTCTAACAGTTACTAGTGCTAACATCAATGTAATAGTAACAAAACCTTGTAATAGGGCTGAAACTTTCATAATAATCAACTCCCAAAATTTGGTTGTATCCTTTTGCTACCAGTCTTTCCTTGAGTTTTTTAAAGCTCCCATGTAGTTTGTATTTTATCCGAAAAACCCACTTTAAGTTGATTGCTTTCTCTCCCTTTGGTTTCTTAACTAGACTCCAAGTGTTGTTTTCTTCAAGAGCACTTAATTCTTTCTGCATTGCCTCTATCTATCCAGGATCATTTTTTACTTCTTTTTATGTGTTACATTGCATAAGAAAGAAAAAAGTAGAATTGTTAGTTTGTGTCACTACAACAGTATGACAACTGTGAACATAATCTCTCCACCAAAAAGGTCTATGAGATTATCTTGTTCTTCTTCTTGCTGTAGTTATCTGAATTTCTTGTGGTGTAGTTGTGATTGATTTAGTTTTGTCAATGACATCATACTTTCGTGTAAACGGGAGAATATCTTCTTTGAATCTCATATCTCTAGAGATTAAAAACTCTGCATTTTTGTCATCCCAAATTCTGTAAAATTATTGTCCGAATGAGAAATCCATAAATATACTTGGATTGAATCTGCAAGCAACTTATCTTTAAGTTGCTTATTGTTGTAATGATAAACTCTGCAACCATATGTATGAAAACCTTCATAACATGGCTTCTTATGAAGAAGCTTATGAAATAGATTTTTCCACTTTAAAAACTTTTGTAGGAGTAACATTTAGTATGTTAGTGGCTTAAAACATAGCTTTCCCCTAAAAAATTCTTAAGAGATTGAGACTGCAACATCAAAGATCTAGTTGTATTGAGCAATGTCTTATGTTTCCTCTCCACTACACCGTTTTGCTAAGGTGTGTCATACAAACTCTTCTAGTGTAAAATTCCTCTATCATTGAAGAATTCTTGGCATTTAGAATTTACAAATTTTGTACCATTGTCTCTTCTAACAACCTTCACTAAAATTGATAAAAGCCATATTGATAAAAATTGTGATGGCTTTCAGAAGTTGATTTGCCTTTTAATTAAAATAACCAAGAGTAGATACTATAATCATTTACCACTGTCAAAAATTGTTTATCTCTTCCCTTTTAGGCACACTATAAGGCCCCCACAAGTCCCCCACAAGTCCATATGACCTAATTGAAAACATTAAGATGTGGAAACTATGCTTTTATTGAAAGGTAGTCTAATTTGCTTCGAACATAGATAAGCTATACATTCGAAATCAGTATAATTCAGACTTATACTAAGAATATATAATAGATCATCTACAAACATGTAACCCAAATGTAAATTCGAAATTAATTACTTTATTATATAAAGAACAAAAACAACTATTGTGATCCTATTACAGACTTAATTGATATCAAGCTTATACATATGTGAGCATGGGATTTTGTACCAGCTCGCGCGTTTGATGATGTTAGCTTTCGGGATTTAATCCTTGAATCATACACTTTTTTATTAGCCAGAGATCTTCAAATGGGAGTGCTCCTCATCTCTAATTTTATTAAATTATTAAGGACTTGAAAAAAAAATTAGAATTTAGTAAAAATTAATTAAAAATATTTTTTAATTTAAATTAAAAAAAAGAAAAAATATATACGAAAAGAATCGGGTCTGGCCTAGCTAGGGATCTGGTAAGGCAACCTCGCTAGAACTTTGGCGAGGGCACACCCCCTCTCTGGAATTTGCTTCCTTTTGGATTTTTTCAGGATTTTTCCTCCTATAAATATCGGGGATTTTTCAGTATTATGGACTAGATTTTTTCGCAGAAAATACAAACAAAAACACTCTAATTTTCCACAATATTTTTGAATTAAAAACACTTTCTGATTCGATCATTTTTCAAACATTACAAAAATCTAAAAGACGACGAGGAACGCTCCCAAGGATCAAGCGGGTATAACGAAGTGGATTCACGTCGTAAAGGTATGCCTCTGAGTTCCTAGAATTGCTTTATCTCATGTTTTTTATGTTTTATTTTTATTCTGCATATTAACCTAGGAATGATTCTGATTTTCATTTTTTTTGTAAATATTACTGTAATATTATTGTTTCTTTTGATTATCGAAGATTTCTATTAGAAAACCCCCACGAAGGGAATAAAAAATTATTCCTGGATAGTAGTCCTCACATTTTTGCCATGCGAACATTTTCACTAATTAAAATGAGCAACCAACGCTTTAATAAAAATGAACCATTTTATTTCTAAATAAGAACTTTCAATTGTCGATTTTTTTAATTAAGCCACGCGGGACTTGTCAAAATCAAATCAAACATATGTGTAAATGTTGTGTTATACTTTGTGCTAACCTTTGTGGATGCATGTAGATTAGGATTAGATGCATGATTAGGAATTTATTTTTTTCTTCGGATATCACAGTTTCAATTATATTTCTTTGGGAAATGTAATTAATAGATTAGGCGGGCGGTTGCATCTCGAGGTTCTGCAATTTTAATCTTTACTTTTCCGCATTTATTTATCGCTATATGTATGGATTTGTCACTTTCCAAATATGTGTGAATCATGCATTATAACTCGAAAATGACATAAGTGCGAATATGCACAATTAAGAAATACGGTTTTCTGTAGACGTAATATAATGTGATCCAATAAGAAGTAAGCAACTTATCCCAAACCCGAATCTCTGTGTCCTAGTAGGCCGTCTCCCGGACGTAAAGCCTTATGGGACTCTAATTCTTGGAAGAGCTAATCTAGGTGGTGACTCTATACTAAGAGACAGCGGATTCGGGTTTGACCAATCTAAAATGTTTCCCTCTTTCTCTTTCAAACTTTCTGGGTCCATGACCCGGTGCTTTTTCCACTTTCACAAAAGCACCCTAGTGGACCATGCCTCTCATTTCATGCACTCTTAGCCCATCGCATTCCATGTCATCCGCTCACAACAACCCTCCATCCTTCTAACCTACTTCAGTTATCTTCTTAGTTCTTTATCCAGTAAATGTAAATAATCAACATAAAAATCACTTCAGCCTTCCCATCCTTCAATAAAGCACTCATAATATTTGATGAGGTAAAAACAACACATCTTTTAACTTCAAATCTTTTGATAAGAGAATTTCACCAATACTCTCAACATTTTTCATCAATCCATCAAGCAGGATAACCATTTGTTTATGTGAGTTAATACTTTTTTTTATTAATAGAATTAAAATCAGAAGTCATGTGAGTGGATTCTCCATTGTAAATGATCCACTCAAATCTATATTTTCTTTTATTAGAGGAAAATAAACAATATTGTTTCTTCTTACCATAATTGTGAGATCCATAACCTTTATTTCCTTCATCATTATAGCCAATACCAACATTTCTTGCAAATCTAGAGAATTCACTAGTATCCATGAGAGAATCCATCATAACTTTACCTTTGTTCTTATAGCTACTCTTCTCAAGCCCTTTGTTTTTTACAAAAGTTATGTGTTAACTTCTTGTAGACAATATCTCCTATTCAGAACTCTCACAACTACTACATTTGCATGGAGATGTTTGTTCCTTTCCTTTAGATCCGGGTAACACTTAGGATATCCCATCATCTTAAAACAGCAACTCCTTGAGTGATTTGGATTGTCATAGTATCTAGAAGGTCTCTCTTCATCTCCTATTGTGTTTCTTTGACTTTTTGTGTAACAAAAATATGGTTTCCTTCCCTTATTTCCATATGAATATTTTGCAAAAGATTAATTAATCACTTCTATTATGTTATCGATTAGTACCTCCCTTTACATTTCAACTCTAAAAATAATAAAGTAGACTTTGTTTAGAGTAGACAATGGCTTCATCATCATGATCTGGTTGGCTACACTTTCGTATATCTCATTGATTCCCATAAGAAATTATAAAAGTTTTTCATCCTCTCTGTATTTTGAAATTTTCTTAAAGGCATTGCAGTTATGTCACAATGGTAGATAGGATAAGGCCTTAATAAGTTCAACTCTCTTCATAGCCTATTCATATTAGTGTAGTATTGCATAAAAAACAAATCACCTTGCATCTATAAATTCATATTTCTTTTGATCTGGTAGAGCATAGGGTCATTACTCTCAATAAATCATTGTTTAACTTCTTTTCATAGTTCTCTGAAAAAATTTATGTATAAAAAATCTTCACTCAGTTCTTTGCTCATACAATTCAAGATCCAGGATAACACTAGACAATCAAGCTTCTCTCAACGCTTGTATTATGCTGATTCTTTGTTTTTGGATTTAAATCTTCTATTACAAATTTTTAGTTTTTCTTTCGTGATTAATGCTCTTCTCATAGCCTTGCTCCATTGTAGGAAATTTTCTCTTGTTAGTTGAGAACTAACAAGAATCATGCCATGATTTTCAGTACGTTGACTATTTTGTTGATTCTCCATTACTGCATTACTTCTTATGCCATTCAAGGAGCTTCATTCATTATCATTCTCTTGTGTAGGAAAATATTTAGTTTTTCATACCATTGTAGAACCGCTCTGATACCATGAAGTATAGGTAGAATATAGAAGAGAGAAAATGGAATCAATAAACTCTCTATATCGTAATGATCAATCATAGAGCTAGTGTTAACTCTTTATACACAAATTTGTAACTGTAAAGGCCTAACAAACTCAGCTAGCTACAACTGTAGGCTATAATAGAGTCCTAATAGAATTGAGACTCTATCTAGTATCTATGGTATCATCTTAAGTTGTAGTCCAGTATTACTTAAGCGACTTTGTAACGGTATAATTGGAAACTATTTGATGCCTAAGTTTGTAAAATATACTAATGACATTGGGAACATTGAATAATAAAAGATCGAGAATAAGATACTCCATTCATCTTTTCTTCTAAAATTTTTTTTCACAATGGTTCTTACATTAAATAAAGAGAAAAACTTCACATTGGAAGTGTCTCAAACCTGAAATCTGTAAAGGTCGCAATTTCAACCTTAAAAATTAGGATACGACATTTTTCAATAATGAATAGTAGGCCTGTTGGTATTCGAATTGCATTCTATCTTTAAAAAAAATCATCAAACGCAATAAAATTTTTTATTTAACTTTTAAAAATAACTAATTTATCCTTTACATTTTTATGTTTAAAATGCTTCAAATTGTATATCTCTCCTAAATATTAAAAAGCAAATATGAGAAAAAATGATTTAAAATACATTAATTATATAACTTCACAATTACAGATAATACAATGAAAAAGTATTAAAAGATTTGTTTAGAGTTTACTACCCAGTTAGGACCTCTTCAACCAGACTTCAAAAGTGGGGTTGAAGTGGAATTTAAATCTCCAACATAGCTTCAAATTCCACTTCAAATTTTGAAGTTATTACAGTACTGAAGTAACTAAAAAAAGTTAATAATATATTTTTTAATTTTTTAGGTTTTGTTTTCCTTTTGTTTTTTTATTTGATTGGTTGTTTATTCTTTGGATTTAGGTATGAAGGAATTAATTTATATTATTTTACTTTGAAGTGGAAATTTTAAGTGAATGGTTAGAGAATAAACACTATAACAACTTCAAATTATAAAGTTTGAAGTAAAAGATGGTGGTGTAGGGTTGGAGAAACCTTCATCTCCAACCCAACTTCAAAAGTTTAGTTTGAAGTTAGAAATGAAGTAGAGTGACTCCAACCCCCTTTCATTTCCAACTTCAAATTTTGAACCGTAAACAATGTCACTTCATATTTGAAGTGACACTATTCACTACTTCAAAATTTTTATTTTTAAATATTTTTATTGTTTTTAAATTTTTGAAAATTCTTTTACTTTATATATATAATTGAATATTAATAAAATTTTATTTATAAAAAAACTTATTTTATTTTTTGAAATATTATCATCTTTATACTTGTGGTAAGTTTAAAGTGAATTTTGAAGTGCACCGTTGAAGAAAAAAAACTGTAGTAACTTCAAATTATAGAGTCCTTATTCATAATAGATGATAAATTCTATCTCCTTATCAGCAAAAAGATGCTTACTATTTTATAACACCATCAAGAAGAATCAAGCTTTAAACTGGGAAGAGGTATGTTAGGATGCCTTTGAGATCATAAAAACTATCCGAGGGTCCCCACCACTACTCAACCGTCAGAAGAGCTATACATGTATTTGGTAAGAATCGAGAACATGGTAGGCTTAGTACTAGTAAAAAAATGAAGGACATAATCCAATCAACTACACAAACAAGGTGGTAAAAGCGCAGAGACCAGACACCCAAAAATTGAGAAATTAGCATCGGCACTCATTTCAACCACCATGCAACTCTAGCCTTACTTCCAAGCTCACATGTTCATCATTAGGACCAGGCTCCCATTATAGAAAGTGCTTCAGCATCCCAAAACATTGGGACAATTGGCCAAATGGGTTATCCGATTAGAAGAATTTGACATAAATTTTGAGGCAATGAAAGTATTAAAATCACAAGTCCTCCCTGACTTTGTGACGAAGTTTATCGGTTTAGACCCTTAGTAAAGTCCTAAGATGGAAGAATGGATGGTCTATGTAGATGGAGCCTCGTCACAAGAAGGAGTTGGGATAAGAGTTTCCATAAAAGGGCTAAAGGAGATAAGGCTCTCATATGCAGCCAAGTCAGCTTATACGGCCACAAATAACGTAGCCGAGTATGAAGCCGTGATTAAAGGACTAGAGGTTGTAAGGGAGATTGCACTGGATAAAGTGCGTATCAGAAGCAACTTCAAGCTCATTTCAAACCATATCAACAAAAACTTTGCCACCAAGGAGCCTGAGATGATCAAATATCTCAGAAAATTCTAATCGCTCTTCAAAGAAATTGAGTCCAAAGGAACTATATGGGGAGTAGAGAACATATCATGCACAAATAATGAAGAAGCAAACATGCTAGTTAAAGAGGCCTCGACTAAGGATGAATGGAAGAATCTATAATGCCCTTATGAGGTAATCCAAAATCAATCAACCAAGTCAAAAGGCGACTTACTCCTTCAGCAAGCAAAATTGGGATGGATGGAGCTATTAGGCATAATGTACACCCTTGAGGAAATTAGGGCGATATATCTTTATTAGTCACTTATGTACAAATAATTTTGAATTATTGTTTATCAATAATAAGGAATCTTTGTTACATATCGATGATATTCTCTATTTATGTATTTCGCTGGTATTATATATGCTATTATGTATATATATTTGTTGATATATTAAAACAAAGTCTGTGACTAATTCATAGTGTGAAAGGGAAAGGATATAGTGGGAGCTTTGTGGAGTGAGAACTGCACACATGTGTAGTTATGGAAAAGTCTAAATATCCATAGTCATAGTTTCATTGAGACTAAATATCAATGAAGTGGACAGACTAGCATGTGTAGGCTTACTCCTTGGATTAGATATAAGTAGCCGATCTCACGAGCTGAAGGTGGTACCTTGAGTTAAAACATGTATGTATTCATCTAATACATTGGATACCGTTATAAGACATGCTCGAAAATAGCTATATCCATGTGTTGGTGTCACGTCTTATTGTAATGGTAGTACGAGTATCCTTAAACATGAGATACTGGTTACCTTATGTGGAAGCTGATATACTTTGGGTCATACTCATGTATATCCTATTATCAAGATGATATGGATGATTACGAGGTAGATGATCATTTACTGGTAAGCCGAGTAATCAAGATGGGGTCCATCACTCTTGGTATAGTGATATAATGAGAGTTATACCTTAAGGCCTCTTATTGAAGTAACACACTCATAAACCTCTGATCAAAGTATGAGATTGATATAACAAATTTTTAGTCAATCTCATTACATAAAAACAAGTGGTGTTCTTTGTGAACAAGTCTAACTTCGGGATAGTTGCGGCTATTACATGAGCTAACACGTTATCAAAGTTCAATAAATTGGATGGTACTTAATATGATGGAATGAGTGTATTGTATTGGTTACTACTATAGAATCGGATCAGGTCACGAGAACATGAAGTTCTGAGTATTAGAAGATCATACGCCTTTACTTGAAAGTCCATTTGATCGTCTAGAGTCATCGGGTTCCATATCGATCTGGAATACTGAGCCTAAAGGTTCCCAAATGGAAAGCCAAGTTTAGGTTAACCTTTAACGGCTCAATGCTTTGGGATCCCAAGAGGTCACACGCATTGGATCTTCACCGGACCAAATAAAGAGCTTATAGGAAGGGTCTATATCGAGAATAAAAGGATAGTCAAGTTTGTTTGGATAGACCATTAAATGGTCAAACTAGTTTACAGTTTGAAAGAGATACCAGGGACAAATGTGCGATATGTGAAGCAAGGGATTTTTCTCGTTGTGAATGGGCCTTGCTGTGAGCATGCGATTTTGTACTAGTTCGCGCATTCAATGATGACGAATTTTCAGGATTTAATCCTTGAATCTCACAAATTTCGATTATCCAACGATATTCAAATGGGAGCTTTTCTCGTCACCAAATAAATTCCAGGGCCCAAATAAATATTCAGATTTATAAATAATATTTAAAAGCCTTAAGTAAATACTTAAATACTTAAATTAATATTTTTAAGGACCTAAATAAAATTTTAAGGTTTCAGAATAAATTAAATACTTAAGATAAATTTTTAATAAGAAATATAT
>CATIWQ010305523.1:0-23518 GCA_949673415.1 Euphorbia schlechtendalii
GTGTTTTAGTGAAGTTCTTTTATGATCACGTACCTTTTAGCAGTTAGAGATTTGCAATTTATAGGATCTGTGTGTGATGATGTCATGCGGGGCCCATCTATGAGAGATACACGTGTGGCTCGCCGCTTGAGGGTCTTGTCCGCCGTCTGAGCATTAAATGATTCATCTCTGCCAGTTAGTAATGCATTTAATGCGGCAGAGGGGAGAGAAATGTCAGGGTAGTGGGTTGTAGAGGTGATGTCTCGGCAAAGTGGCGGAGGGTAACGCCGAAGGTTATTTAACTTGGTAAAACCTCGGCGAGATGTCTCGCTGACATGGTCTCGGCGCGGAGTGGCGCCGAGGTGTTCATCAGTTTAGCCTGTGTAGTTTTTGGATCTTCTAATGGGCTTGGGTCTTTAATGGGCCTTGATATCACCAAGCTATTATAATAAAAAAACAAATTGCCAAGCTAAATGAACTAATTTTATAATCGTATAAACTGACACCGATGTAATGTAACAAAACTTTTTTTTTGTAAGCATGTAATGGAACAAACTGAACGCTAGTATGTTTTTTTAAATCGTCGTAACGTGACAAGCAAAATTCTCCATTTTATCTTTATTATATAAAATATTAGTCCTAAACATTTTTAAATTTTGTGTTTCAACATATGCATTTCATCCATACTAATCTTATCATCTTTTCTTGCAAGTTAACACGTCTAATATAAATTGAATTTCATATGTACCATTTCTATACATGCACTTAGCTTCAAAACACGTTTTGACTTGTAAATTCCAATTTTACATAACTAAATCTCCTTTATTGTTTTATACATGTTTCTTTATTTTTGTGTGGTATATAAGAAAACATAAATAATTTAGTTAACGTGAAAATCCCAATTTGAACAAATGAATATAGAGTTGGTTAATTTTGGAGTTGGAAAGGAAGAAAAAGAGTAATATTAGGAGGTCAATATGGTGGCAAAAATAGAAAAAAAAAAACAAAGTCTCTGTGAAAATAGTAGCATATAATTCGGCAAATTGATGGTATGTCTTAAATTAGAAGTTAATGGCATTATTATATAAGAACCTAATTCTACAAAAGATTGAAGACGAGGAGAAGATAATTTCTTCTTCCAATCTTGGCATTCAAATTATTAATTAAGGCAATTTTTAGGGCACAGGAAAGGGTATATACAAAATATATGTAATATATATTTTATAATATATACATATAAAAAATATATACCATTTATTTATAAAATAAAAAAGAAATAAAACAAAACAATTTAAGGTGGAAAGATGGGTAGGTTATTAATGATGTTATTAGCTTGTGTTCTAGCTGGAGAAATGCTTAAGGTTCATGGTGAAGATCCTTACTTATATTTCACTTGGAAAGTTACTTACGGAACCCGATCCCCGTTGGGAATTCCTCAGCAAGTTATTCTCATCAACGACCAATTTCCCGGACCTGTCATCAATTCTACTAGCAACAACAACCTCGTTGTTAATGTCATTAATAACCTTGACGAGCCTTTCCTTCTCCACTGGTACGCTTCTCCTATTTATTCGTCTCCAAACTTTAATATCGTTAATAATTCGCTATAACGACTTGTATACGGACCGCCAAAGTCAAAAATTAGCTTGTGTCATATGATATTATTACGTTTGCAATAGGACCGATTTGTCGCAACTAGTGTGGACCGGGGATCATAAAGGGATCATAAATAATTTTTTTTTCTGAAGATAAATAATTTGTCATACATTGACTAAATATGTATAGGAGTGGCATTCAACAAAGGAAGAACTCATGGCAGGAGGGTCTTCCGGGAACCAACTGTCCGATCCCTCCCGGTTCAAATTACACGTACAATTTCCAGGTGAAGGATCAAATCGGAAGTTTCATATACTATCCAAGCTTAGCGATGCACAGAGCAGCGGGTGGATTTGGTGGAATTCATGTGAATAGTCGTTTGTTAATCCCGGTCCCTTATCCCGACCCCGAGGATGATTACACCGTCGTGATCAACGACTGGTACACCAAGAGCCACAAGAGTCTGAGACAAGCTCTGGACGCTGGCAACAGCATCGGCAGGCCAGCTGGCGTCCTCATCAACGGCAAAACGGCGAAAGGGAACGGAAAAGACGAGCCCCTCTTCACCCTGAAGCCTGGAAAGACGTACAAACTCAGGATCTGTAACACTGGCATCAAGACGTCTCTGAATTTCAGGATCCAGGGCCATTTGATGAAGCTTGTCGAGATGGAAGGCTCGCACGTGATGCAGAACTCTTACGAGTCTCTCGATGTTCACGTCGGGGCCTGCTTTAGCGTCCTCGTCACGGCCAACCAGTCCCCGAGGGATTATTACATGGTTGCTTCCACCAGGTTCACCAAACAAATCCTGACGGGAAAAGGGATCATCCGTTACGCCAATTCGAAGAGACCCGCGTCGCCTCATATCCCCGCGCCACCTGTCGGGTGGGCTTGGTCGCTCAACCAGTTCCGTTCCTTCCGATGGAACCTAACCGCCAGCGCCGCCAGGCCCAACCCTCAGGGCTCCTATCATTACGGGTCAATCAACATTACCCGAACCATAAAGCTCCAGAATTCGGCTAGCAGGGCCGGGGGGAAGCTTCGCTACGCAGTCAACGGTGTCTCGAATACCAACCCCGAGACTCCGGTCAAGTTGGCCGAGTACTACGGAGTTGCAAACGAGGTCTTCAAGTACGACACGATGGGCGACAACCCGCCAGCTAGCGGGGAAACGGTCGTCACGGAACCTAACGTGAAGAATCTGACGTTCCGTAACTTTATCGAGATCATCTTCGAGAATCCCGAGAAGAGCATCCAGTCATGGCACTTGGACGGATACTCTTTCTTCGCAGTTGCGTAAGTGCTAAGATCATCCCAACTCTGTCTCCCATTCAATCTTTGACACTTGTCCATTTTTTTTCTCCTTTTTCAATTACTTACAATTTAAAAAGTAATTTTTCCATTGTCACGTGTATAATTCATGCACAAATGGCAAACATTAAGTGGGGGACAAGATTGAGGATAGAATAACGGGGACAGAGGATTTAAATCCAGTAAAATCTAATTATATACGATATGTTATTAGTTGACTTTAAATTTGTTTATTAAACGGTTACGATGATATTTGACAGAGTGGAGCCAGGGACATGGACACCGGAGAAAAGGAGCAACTACAATCTACTAGATGCGGTTAGCAGGACGACGGTACAAGTTTTCCCGAAATCATGGGCGGCGATATTGCTGACATTCGACAATGCGGGGATGTGGAATATAAGATCCGAGATATGGGAAAGAACATACTTAGGGCAACAGCTGTATGCAAGTGTTCTATCACCAGAAAGATCATTGAGAGATGAATATAATGTACCTGCTAATGCTTTGCTTTGTGGTGTTGTCAAATCCTTGCCAAACCCTCCACCTTACACCATTTAATTTCTTTTTTCTTCTATTCTATTGTAAACCCTTTCCTTTGTGCCAATAAAAATTGCTCTTTTATATATGTTTGCCTTGTATAACTCTTATCATATATAATTCAATTCTATTCTTTCCCTTTGTAACATTAGGAATATATACTTCTTTCATTGCTATTAACTATAGCTTATACCTAACTGAAAACACTAAAAAAAGGTAATTCAAGGAATAATGTGAATCAGTTTTCTTCTACAACATCACCTGTTTCTCTTGGGTCCAAAATGCTACAAATAATTAAAGAAACATCAGTCAAGCGGGAAAACCCTTATATCTAATCGAGTCCAAATTTACCTCAAAGCAAGCTTATAATCTAGATCTCGGAAACACAAATTGGCAAAAAGCTGTTGCACAAACTCTGTTTTGAATCCTACAAAAGGTCGAGATTTATCGAGCATTGATAAATTGGATGAATGCGAACATCGTTGTTAAGAAACTCACTCTGACAGAAAGGGGTAAGAAAATCAAGAGAAGTATCGGGGGTGTTTCTCTAAACTTAAAAGTTAGTCGAACTTGCTTAAAAGTAGAATTTTAAACTAAAAGTTAGTTAGTTTAGTAATTCTCTAAATTTTTTTCAACTTAAAAAAGTTACTTTTAAGTAAAAAGTAAGAAGTAGCTAATACTTACTTTTAAAAAGTGACTTTTATTCAAATCTACTTTTTGATCAAACAATTTATAATATTACCTCTATATTATATTTAAAACCAAATGCCATTTTATAAAACATATACTTTATAGTTTTTTCAAGATTCAACAACTTAAAAGTGATTAAAATTCAATTTTGAGAAACACTTTTAATGACTTAAAAATCGTTTTACAGAAACACTTAACTACTTATTTTTTAAACTCCTTAAAAGTTAAAAAAAGGCTTGATGCATCTTTAACCCCCTGAACTTGTCCCTAAACTCCGGATTCCCCCCTGAACTTTGAAATGTTCTCAATACCCCCTGAACATGTTTAAAAGTTCTCAATTTCCCCCTGAACTTGTCCCTAAACTCCGGATTCCTCCCTGAATTTTGAAATGTTCTCAATGCCCCCCTGAACTTGTCTAAAAGTTCTCAATTTCCCCCTGAACTTGTCTAAAAGTTTTCAATTTGGAAAGAGAAATCTGATTCGGGTGTTAAATAGATGAAGAACGATTTAGGGATTTGAACTTTTTTAACGTTAGAATATTAACATTGGGATATCTATTTCTTTTTTATTTATTTTAAATAGTTTTTTTTCATTCTCGGGCTCACTAACGCAACTTGTCACGTTGCATTAAGGGGGTGTTGGAGAACGTTTAGACAAGTTCAAGGGGGTATTGAGAACATTTCAAAGTTCAGGGGGGAATCCGGAGTTTAGGGACAAGTTCAGGGGAAAATTGAGAACTTTTAGACAAGTTTAGGGGGGCATTGAGAACATTTTAAAGTTCAGGGAGGAATCCAGAGTTTAAGGACAAGTTCAGGGGGTTCAAGATGCATTAGGCCTTAAAAAAACACTTTTAAGTTATAAATCACAAGTCATAAGTTTGGAGAAACACCCCCCAAATCGTGGATCTCCAATGGCTTCAACTCTATACAACTATGCTCACCAGTTGTGCCATTCTGATGCATAAAAAAGGATAATGATCAGCAACTGAACCAAATTTGTTAAGTTGAACAGTAAAAAAAAGACTAAGCAAATATTGAATTCTATCAATATTTTTAACTGGAGTAATCCGTGCTTCTTCCAAAAACAAAAAAGCTAGGATCAATGCCCCTTAAAGTTGGTTCAGAAAACCGGACGTCACCTGAAATTACAAAAGGGTCAAATACCCCTTAAGTTGGCAATTTCAAACCAATTAACCCCTCATTCCAACTTATACAATTATAAAAGAACCAGATACCCCTTAAATTGGTAATTTTGAACCAATTAATCTCCTCATTCCAACTTGAATATTACCATTTTACTTTTTTTATATATTTATAATCATTCAACGCACTAAACGGGTCTTACTTTGTCGCGTAAATTTCCACGTCATAATGATGAGGATAATTGGTTTGAAATTACCAACTTAAGGGGATATCTGATCTTTTTGTAACTTCAGGGTGACATCTAGTTTTCTGAACCAACTTTAGCGGGTGTAGATGTATTAAACCTTAAAAAATAACGCTGAAAGCTTAAAACAGACTCTTCATAAAATTAGGGTTAATTAAAAATTTACCAGATTTCTTTTCGCATGTAATGTAATGCAAATCAATGACATATGAACATACCTAATAAAATAATGGAAAATTGTTGGAAATACCAGTAGGTATGAAATTTAATTCAAAAATGCATAACCATCATCTCCATTATTTAATTTCACATAATTAAATTCTAATTTTCTTTTCAATCTTTTCTATTTTGTACTTTATTTTACAGTTATTTTATAAACAATTAATTTTTTTTACAAGTGACAATAGTTTTTTGGTCTAATACATCTACACCTTCTTAAAAGTGGCTCAGAAGATCAGATATTACTCTGAAGTTACAAAAAGGTTAGATACCTCTTTAAGTTGGCAATTTCAAACCAGTTAACTCACTCATCATGAAGTGGCAAAGTAAGAGTCATCTAGCGCTGTGAATGATTTTAAATAAAAAAAAAAGTAAAACGGTAATATTCAAGTTGGAATGAGGTGGTTAATTGATTCGAAATTGCCAACTTAAGGGGGTATCTGGCACTTTTGTAACTTTAGAGGGGTATCCGGTTTTCTGAACCAACTTTATGCGGGTGTTGATGCATTAAACCTAGTTTTTTCTCTCTTCCAAATAAATTTTTCCATTATTTTCACCGATGTGTTTCCATTTTTTAATAAAGTAAGAATTGCTATATATATATGACTATTGTAACAAAACATTTAAATGCCGTAACAAAATGTAATGGTTAGTTTTAATTAAAATGTACTTGTCTTTTCAAAGTTACATCTATATATGTTTTAATTTCTTAATTGAAGTAAAAAAAAAGCATTTTTTTAATTATAATCGATATTCAAACAAGTTTATAATTTTTCAAAGGTATATGTGGTGTAACTGCTCAGTTACATAAGGTACAAGTATATTTATAATTGAAATGCATAAACATGTTTTTCAAAGTTATGTTTTATATTGCTACAGTACAAGGAGCGAAATTGAGTTGCAATAAAAAAAAGAAAGTGTGAATTGTGGAAAATGAAAGGAGAGCCCGATGAGGAGAAGCGTGGTAATATAAAGAAGGCATTTACATAGAGAAGTAACACAGGGAAGTACACAAATTATGCCAAAAATCTTGTTACCTCCCTGAACTTTCAAAATGATTCCATAACTACTTCAAATTTCAAAAATTATATCACTTTACTCCCTGAACACCATGTGTTAGCTCTGATTGAAAAGAGAATGACATCTTTGAAATGTCAAACCAATTATAAGTTGAAACGTGAAATTCGGGGGGAGTTATTTGGTGCAACTTTTGTAACGTGAGGAATCTATGAGGTCATTTAAAAAATTGAGAGAGGTAGCAAGTTTTTGTTAATAACTTGGGAAACCTCAGATGCATTAAACCTAAAAGATAAAATCAGATGTTCAGTTAATTGGTTGTTTTGAATAAAAGATCCTTCCCATAAAACCCAGAAGAACAAGTTCAAAATGCCAACACTGGCAAACCATAAAACTGGTACAAGTTCCCATTGCCCAACATAAATTGGTCTCAAATCCAAATGCCAACATAGTCATGGTAATACCCTCAAGCTAGTACAACTTCTGACTGCCAAAACAACATTACGCATATACGAAATACATAATAAAGGATCGCTAAATGCAATGTCTTCAATTAGAGGATCAAACCTCAGAAGCCAGAGGCTAAAAAAGATAAGTCCCTCCAGTTTTGCAATTACTTAAAAACTCTTTTCATTAGAGCCAAAATATTATCAACCAATATTTTCTGCGTCCAAACTAAAAACTTTAACATATGAATAAGAATTATTCACAATTCAACAAAACGTGCCACTATCAAACTTCACAATTACAAACCTGGACTTTCTATTTTATTTGTTATTCCTCTACTTAAAGCCACTGCCTAGCATTTCCATGTTATTTTTCTGTTTCACAAACAGAATATAAGTTGGATTATTTCAAGACATGAATGAGAGAGAGAGAGAGAAGAGTAGAACTTAACAAGAAACAAACTACACCACGAATGCACCCCCTAATCACACCACCTCTTCGCAATAACACAAATCTCCTGAGTATATTTGATATAATGTGTTGTCAGGAGACGAATTTCATCTGCAATTTGTAACTGGACAGCCTTAAATTACTTATCTTTGAGGAGGATCCACTGTCCGAACATTTGCACCAGTCATTCCTTCGATTTTGTCTTTCGTTATCTCAACAAAATGCCCCACTACCTCATGAAATTGCTTCAGCCCAGACAACGGCAGAATTATCGAGGACCGATCAGAACCTGCAACCTGCACTTGCAATTTAGATAAACGCTTTTTAATCCAACTAAAAGCCATGCAAGATATTATAACTTCACAATTTAACTACCAAAAAGGTAAAACAAACAATCAAGCTGCTTGTTTGCCTAAAATAGTCCTTTCGAACTTCTCAGTCTCTCCCTTTTTTGTTTTTTTTCTGCGGTTAAGCAGATGGTTTAAGCAAGCATCCACTCCGACAATAAACTAAAATATCACTGATGCACTTTAAGCAAACTAAAATAGTTAAAAGCAGACTTGAGTTAATATAGGTTAGACCAGGAAGCATCATACAAGCACAAGCCCATCATTGAGGGGCAAGGCATAAAAGCCACCTCAGTAAGAAGCATTCACCATCGTCAAAAGCTCCATCATTAATGATATCCACCGCCTCTAAACTTGGAATCCTCTGAACTTTAGATCTGCTGTCAATGCAGTCCAATTGTCAGAACCAAATGCCTTTATCTATTTCTCGTAGACTAGAATAATCCATATAGCAAATTCATCGAATTATTTCCGTAAATGTATCTCTACTGTTGCATTTGAGTTAACAATCAAAAGAATACAGAACACCATTTTTTGAGGGATTTTAGAGGCTAACTCGTTGAAAGGTATTATTAAAGACCAAAAAAGAAAATTGATATCTGAGCCTTTGCTTTCAATCGAATATTCATTAGTAAAACAGGATCTGAGGTGGATTTGTCCACCACTTTTATGCCTTCCATAAATAACAGAAGGGTAATACATGGACCATGCCAGACTCTGCAATGGTCTTAGTATTATAACACTGGTTACACCCTTCTTTGTCTTACGGGATATAAGAGCAAAAATGACAGGCAGGTTTAGAATGCTCCCAGTTGCATGACCATTAAAAAAGTCCCTCCTCATCCTTTATCAATACTCAAACCCGCCACCTAATTGTCCACTTGGAAACTCAATCCTGAAGATATCCCCCTTGATCTAAAATTTCCTCTCTTATTCTACGATAGTTCGAGACTTCGAGCAACAGCCCCACAAGTTCTCTTTATCATCTAACTAAATGAGATGTTTCTCCCACTGCACAGCTACCCTGCTCAAGTGCTTTTGACACTACACAGAAATTAAAGGCACATAGGCGGCCAACTGTTCTTGAGCCATGATAGTTTCAGGCTAATTATTGGTGAAAGAGTAATGAGCACAAAAAATCACCTTCTTGTTTGTCTAGTAAAGACTATTCCGCCTCCTCCCACGCAATTTCATGTGGAAAAGGTCAAAATTGACAGATTTGTCAAGAAGATAAAAATTACAACTCGCTATGCAAATAAAGGTATAGTTTATTAAATCTTGATATCAGAAGTTCAAGACCTAATTTAATGTGTGTTATGATTGAGAAGGGTATAACTATAGAGTAGAATGCAATTGAAAAATTAAAATAAGAAACACATGTATAAGGCTATTATCTGGATTATAAGGAGAGGAAGGGTCAGTAGAGGGTAGTTTTAAGGTAATTGATACTTTGGGTCTCAGCCTTAGGGTTAGGAAGAAGCACTGCCTGTGGGAGTAAAGAGTGTTATTTGTTTGCAGTTATCTTTAGCTTGTTTTTCCAGCTACAACTAGTTCAATTTCTCTAATTATGAGATCCATTCTCCATCAAATATACCATGGTTCACTGTTTTAAAATCACTATACAAGAAACACTATCTATTATATAATAAAACTGCAATACAATATAAGAATACATATCACTTGAGAATATTCAAATAACATCTACATTTTGTACCAATCATGACAATAGAGTATTTTATTATTTTTATGGTTATAATTATATATAATACAACTCAAAATGATCTGGATGTAATACACTTGCATCAAGCTTAAAGAGAAGATTGTGTGTCCTGTGCTTGTATTGCCAGTAAGGTTGGCTTGGCACTCATTGAATCAAAGTTGCATCATAGTTTTGTAGGTGCAATTGCCCCTTTGTAGGTGTAATTTTCTATTCTAGCTACAACTAGTTTTATTTCTCTAATTGTGAGATCCATTCTCCAACATATAGTTTTAAGAAAAAAATAAACCACAAAGGTGCAACTACCATTGGTAGGCTCTACACCATGGATGAGTTTCGGACAAGCTAGATTTTGACAACACAAGGATGTAATTTAGTAATTTATTAGGTAAATCACTAAATCGTATCTAGTCATAAATTGGGATAGGTTTTTAGTTTATGCTCAAATAGATCAGAAAAGTAGGTTTTAAGAAAAAAAATTCGATTCCTGATATCAGCAAGTGCAAAGCTTTATTAAATTACAAATTATAGACTTTCTTGCAGTTTTTTTGGGATGACATCTCTTATCATCTTTTGCATATTTTTCAGAATTTTATTAGTTCAAGAGACTACAGGTTTTGGCTTCAATTATCATAATTGACCTAAATTACTTATAATTTATAAACAGAAATAACTACAGTAAATGCATCGAAATCACACAATACAAGAAGAAAAAGGAATAATTCTTATAATATAAAGTTTCACTAAAAGTTCCAAAAAAACTTGCCTCAGAAATCCTCAGGAAATGACCTCTGTTGTTGTTACCAAGGTCAAAGAAGAATCTTTTCTGATCAGCTCTGATTACCTTTGAAACCCCCACGTTACCAATATCGTCTTGTACAGCCACTTCAACTGATCTATCATTCAATTCGGATGCAGGAGCAGGTTGGGTACTATGCCCAGAAATGAAGCCAGCCCCTACATCATCTGAAAGGCCAACAAGACGCTCTGAAGATTCAGAGTTCTGCTGTTTTGGCAGGCATGTAAAAGGTGAGGGAAATTTTGGTAATTGATAGTCCTCTTAATCTTATATATAGAATTACTGTCCTTTCAAGGAAAAGAAGAGAAAGATATGCATGCAACAAAAAGGCACCTGATTCGGCAGCATAAAAAGCCTTGAAGCTTCATTTATCTCTGCTAAAATGTTCCGAAATGCAGCCCATCCTTCATCCTGGGCATTTCCAGCGGGAACAATAATAGTACTGCGGTTTCTGCTAACTGATGCTTCTGATACCTGAATGAGCAATTTATTATAATTTAATGTGTAGATTTACTGGTTCTAGCAAAATCCATGATTTCCACCTCCATTATCCCTAAACTCAGAGTACACACAAACACACCGTTGGCATCATAAAATTGTTAATTTTTATATATTAACATAACGAAAAATATCTATTTTTTCAGTGTATACAGACCTATCATATGTGATAAACCACAAATAAACCTTATAATAATAAGTTAAACAATAGCTTTGTTTTTATAATATCAAGAATTATTCCACTCAGGAAGCCAACACCATACATGGTATCAAAACTTATGAGATAAATCACAAACCACACATTTTTTTCTAGGAAATCATCATCCCTCAATACCTTTACACCTCTGTCCCTTTTGTTTTAAGAGACGGTTGTCCACCATAACTTAAAATTCTAAAGTTCCAGATATTGTCTTGTTTATCGGATTTCATAAAAAATAAAAAAAAAAGCCTCAAGTGCGTCTAGCACCTTTAAGTACTTTGATTCCCCCAACCTTGTCTTCGAAGGGAAAAGCAGTGAATAGGGTTTCCTTGCCTGTTATTAGCCCCATACACTAACCTAACTTGCCAATGGAATTTATCTGTGCATTTTCTTCAAACAAATGATTAACTTATTAGATTTATGAGGGATAATGGCCATCAAATTCAGCTGAGGATCACAAACTGAAGAAAAAATTGATCATATGCAGAAATTGCAAAGGGAGAAACTTAAACCAAGCACTTTGACAATCAAATGCGTACATATTGACAAGAAATCGAAATTCATTCATCGAAAAACAGCACTAACATTGACTTATTGAATCGCTTAATAGAAAACAGGTATATGTTATTATTTAGGACTTTTGACATCATAATGTAAAAATTCTTTCCTAAAGTTTATTCTCCAACTAACATGCTTTTCACCAACTTCAGGAAGAACATGACTTTGAGCCAATTCTTGGCAACCCCATGAAATGGAAAGAAACACCCAAACTTCACGTTACTATTTAGTAGCTCTGCTCAGCAAACTTTACAATACTCCAATAGTTTGAGCGCATATACTGCTATTTCTTATCATGACCCTTAACTACAGAACAGAGAGATCATAACAGAATTGGCAGTGTTACCAGTGTATGCCCTTTGCATTATTGAAAGCTTCTCATGGAAGAGAGATGATGATAAGCATTTGTTCTCTAACTTGGGTGGATAGATTCAATGGAGAAATAAGTATTACAAAGTATTAGTATAGCAGAACACAAATAGGGATTCAATATCATTATAGTTCATAGATGCAGGATAATTTTCATGCAAAGCTAAAAGAATTAGCTGCTTAAACTAAACATGAGAAACGTTAAGAGTACATCACTGTAATTCATGAAATCAACTCTATCATTTTTCCTTCTACGTGAAAGTTGGAGAAGCTATCACATATCAACATCAGAAGTAAACGGTGAAACCAGTATCAGCCTATAGCAAGCTAGCAAAAGGTCCCTGCAAATAGGTAAACTAAACAATAGCATAAATCTGCCGTATAAAGAACCAAGTCCTATTAGAGCATGGGATGGACAGGCGATTACACGTAAACATTACAAGTAAAAAAGTATTGCATGCATAATGTGTCAAAGAGAAAGGAATTTATAATTGGATTACCTTCAAGAAGCGACCCCTCCTGTTTTCACCAATGTCAAAGTAGAAAACCTATAATAAAGATGATATGGTGAGAAACACGAAATCAAATTAAGATGGGAATGGAGAATGAAAGAAAAGGAAAAGAAGAAATGCCTTGGTGTCGAGCTGCAATTCCTTGCTAAAGAGGTCCTGATCATCAGAATTGACATAGTAATTGAAGAGATCTGAGAACCAAGAAATCCCAGAGAAGGGAACAATGATTGTAGACCTGGTGGCAGAAGTTTTCTCAGAAATCTTCAAGTAACGCCCACGAGGATTCTCCTTGAGATCGAAATAGAATAGCTTGTGCTCCACTTGCAGTGTCTTGCACAAAAGCTCCACATCATTCCCTCCGCCTCCACCTCCGGCGCTACCACCACTCGCAGCTCCTCCGACGCCACCTGAATTTCCCTCCATGTAAAATTCAAATTATGATTACTCGAAACGGAGATTTTACTCAGTGAGAGTGATAAAAAAGTCAAAACATAAGCAGGCGCTAAAGTTGTGCGCAATTGAAGCAGATGGAATATAATCGATCCAAAGAGTGTTAGTAAGAGAGATCTGCAAAATAGAAGGTAGAATCGGCAGTTTAGAGTAATGCGATGACTGGTTTGGTTAGGGTTTATAGAAGAAGATGGAAAATGATGAGGATTGACTTTGTCCCATATTTTTTCGTTAAAAAGCTACTAATATTTGTCATTTTTTGGTGGCATGGTGGGAAATGGTTTAAGTTAAACCAAGCTTCACCATTTTTTTCCGGAAAAGGAAAATCCAATTTATTTATTTTCTTTAAACCAAGTTGCAGCTTTTACCCTATTAATCATATTAGGTTATAACAAAACTTATTTATTTTTATTCAATTTAATTAATGATATCAACTATAATAATAATTATAATAATAATTCAATTTATAGTAATAATACAACTGACATGTTTTGTAATTTTTGTTATTGTGTAGTAGTTGATATATATAATATTTTATTGAATGTATAATTAATTAGTTATTATTTTTCCTAACTTTACTGTTAATTAATATTATCTGTAGTCAATAATATATTACTAATTAATCTTTTATTCATTACTATATATTATCAATAATAATATAATAGATTAAATATTATAATTTTTAATTATTGTTTGTATATCTTCATCATTCTTGAAATTAATTAGTAAAATTGTTATTAATACATAAACCGAAACTAGACCGAATAAAAGACCAATATGGCATAATTGGTGTGTATAACTTCTTCGACAACTTCCTTTGCTAATTTTTTAAACCAAACATTGATTTTAAATATTGGGTAAATATCACCTAAAGTTAATAGTTCTAAGTTAATTGTGGTTGAAGTCTTAACTTGGTAGTAGAAATTAAATTTATGATTACAGAGATCACAAGTTCGAACCACAGCTAGAATGGGGTGGAAATTTTCCTTTGTAATTTAATAATACAAACGCATTTGCACAAATTTTTTTAAAAAAAAGTTAATTTTAGCTATTAAAAATATTAGAAAAATTATTAAGTACTAAGTTTTATTTTATTATTTCGGATAGAGGAAAAAGACCATTTAAACTAAAAAACAATATTTGTATAGTGTGTGGTTTACGTACTTACATGGCTATTTAAACTTGAAGCGTAACTGTTTCTCAAAATTACTCAAAATGCCATAGTGACTTTTTTAAAAAGTAAACCTTCTATCTTATTTTTAACTTTTAAGTTAAAAAAACAGTTATCAGAAATATTTCATTGTCTGACTTATAAGTTAAAACCTCCTTAAAAGACACAGGGAGAAGTTTTGAAAAACACCCAAACCAAAAAATAATTTCACCAAAGTAATTCAAACAAACTGCAAACCAAAGTGGAAACTGAGATTCTTGCAGTAGAAAAAGGATGATAGAGTCGTGCAATGGGAGAACATTAAACATTGAGGAAGTTCAAAAATAGATTGAAGTGGTAATGGCAAATCAACAGAAAAAGAGTAGAGATTGAAAGTATACTGAAGAACCTGTTCATTTTGGTAGGCAATTATATATATGTATTTTATACGTCTGTGCGTCCAGTGACTTGATTCTTTTCTCATAAGAACAGCGATGGGAGTTCTTAGATCCATCTTTGTAAAGAAACCTTGCTTCTTACTATGTAACTTTCCTCTTAAATTACAAAATGGAATTCGCTACGACACAGTTGACTGACTTGGAACATCTAATAGCATTAATTAGGTTTGAAAAATGAAAAAAATGTAGCTCCTACACAACCTATCATTCACCATACTGAAGCAAATCAATGGCATTAAATTCTTTTTGCAAATGTTGAGAACATCTCAACTGTCCATTTATATTGCATAAAATTGCATATATCTCATCAAACTGAGGGTGTAACGTCTCTCCTGAAGTAAACTTGTTAACTCCGTTATTCAATTCAATGAAACTTCCTCCCGCTATCTTCTTAACACCGTTATCCCTCATCATCTTCCTCACCATCCTACATTCTCTCCACATACCATGAGATGCATATATGTTCGACAAAAGTGCATAGTTTCCGCTATTATTGGGCTCCAAAATTATCAAATTCTGCAGTGCTTTCGCTCCGAGCATAGGTTCGCTATAAGTATACGAAGCAGCGAGAAGAGACCCCCAGATAGATGCATTTGGCTTCAACGGCATATGTTCTATCAGTTTTTCGGCCTCTTGGAGATGCCCAGCACGACCAAGCAAATCTATCATGCAGCCATAATGTTGTATCACAGGGGCAATTCCATAACTTGATCTCATTTTGCACAAAAATGATTTCCCGATTTGGACCAATCCAATGTGGCAGCAAGCAGAGAGAACGGCGATAAAAGTAATGCCGTTTGGTTTTAGTCCAGCCCTCTCCATGCGAGAAAACATCTCGAGAGCTTCTCTTCCGAGTCGTAAAATGGTTTTAGTCCATGTCACAACACATTTATGCTGCATTTTCTCAAACACTTGCAATGCCTTTGTTATATTGCCTGACTTGGAATACATATTTATAAGAGCGTTGTTTAGAGAAACAGTTGCACGCAAACCAAATTCGTTGATGTAGTTATGAATCCACTCCCCCAACTCCAAAGCACCGGAACTGGCACAAGCAGAAAGCGCAGCCAACATGGTGATTTCATCGGGCTCCACGTGTTGAAGCTGCATTTTCCGGAATATCTCAATTGCCTCGTGGGGCATATCCTTCTGAGCATACCCAGAAATCAACGCCGTCCAAGAAAAAACATTTGTATCAGGCATACAATCAAACAAAACACGAGCATTTACCATATCCCCGAGTTTCGCATAACCAGAAACCATCGCATTCCACAGAGCAACATACCTGGTTTTCAGGCGCATTTCGTCGAACACCTTGCGAGCGTCAAAAACGAGGAAAGATGAGTGCATCTGAATGAGCGCGGTGGCAACATGGACATCAGAATGTAATCCAATGCGAATAGTTTGAGAGTGAAGTTGCTTGCCGGTATCAAAGGCGGACAATCGAAGAACAGCCCTCAAAACAAAAGGGAAAGAGTAGGAATTAGGGCGAAAGCCAGCAAGATGTATGTTGTTGAAAAGAAAGATGGCAGCTTGTGGCGAAGCAGAAGAAGAAAGAGACTTGATCATGGAATTATAGAGGAGAATGTCAGGGTGGTGGGAAATGGAGTTGAAAACAGAAAAGGCGTAAAATGGGAAACCAAGAGAAGAGCAGACATGGATGAATAGGTTAAGAAGGGAGTTGTGAGAAATGAAAGCAGTGGGAATCATGAAAGCATGAGTTTGTTGAATGTGTTTGAAAGTGGAACAATGGCTTAGCAACCGAATCAGCTGCTCTGCCTCTACTGCAGCACCGCGCACCCTGTACATTCCACAATTTTAGGGCAACCTGCTCAAAAAATTTCTAGCATGCATTCCAATTATGGAAGGCAAACAACAAGATTGGAAGTTAACAAGCACGCTGTCCAATTATAATAGTAGCATCGTCGCGGAATGAAAAACAGGATTCGACCGGACCGGATTGAACTAATTAGGTTCGGTTTTTTATTCTAATATTTTGGTAATTTGGTTTTTGGTTCGGTTCTCGCTTTTGAGTTTAAAAAAATAAATAAACCGAGAACCAAACTTAATTAACTTAATTAAAAAAATTAAGTTTCTTTTTTACTTTTTCAGTTCATTCACGTTTTATTCTTTTCATATAATTTTTTTTATATCTTATACTGTAGGTTATTGAAATGGAAAAAGTGCTTTGCATGTTAGTGGTTGTGTTCATTCCTTGTATATTTGTTTAATTGTTTGTTATAATGATCGTTGACGGTTAATTCATTAACATGATAATAATTATTACATTTTTAACTTTACTTTCCAAAAAACTAATTAAATTTTTTTCATGAACTTAATAATTATTATATGGAACCGAACCGAACTTAAATATTTAGGTTCAGTCCGGATCGAACCAAAATCTATTAAGTTCGATATTAGGTTCCCAATTTTTCTGTTATTTGGTTATTGATTTAATTGGTTCGGTTCGGTTTGATTCTTGGACCGAACTGACCAATGCTCTCCCCTGAATTCTTGGACCAAGGCCGATGAGCCCGTTCTTATGAATCGGATTTGGACACACATAAATTTACTATGCTTGATCCGAGCTTGTTAAAACCCGAAATTTTGTGAGCCAAACTTGTTCTTTGTGTAAATATTTGAGACTGACCCGACGAATAATAATTTTTTTATTTATTTATTATATGATATATTTAATAACTATTTAAAATTTTTATATATTGTCATGTTAAAGTTTTATATTTAATTATCATGAATTAAGATAAATATTAATGACTTTAGATAAATAATGCAAGCAGATGAAAAATTTGACATATATATTTTATTTTTCTATGAAGACGTGCATATATTGTATGGGTTTGGGTTGGTGTTTTTAGTCAAAAACCGATCAAACCCGGTTCAGGCCGTCAAACGAACACACGTCTACTAGAATTTAACCCAAATAATCTAGTGTTGTAATGTTGTTTGGAGGAGGTCCAATACATCCACGCCCCTATTTTATCCTATAAGTTCATTTCCCATAAATTTACGCACCTTCCGCGTAACAATTAAACTTGTTAAAGTGAATCTCATAATCCCCTAAAGTTGATATGCCCAATATTGTTTCTCCAGAGAATGAATCGAAAATTGTTCGCAACAGATTGAATAGAATATTGTTTAGTCAAAATAATATTGGGCATGTCAACATCATGCACTATGAGGTTCACTTCATGTTCTATAAAATGCTATCAAAACCTGACCGGACGTCGAACCGGCGAAGTAAACGGTTCACGGTTTTATAGGTTCGACCAGGTTCAATTATGATTCAACTGTTATTTATATTTTTATATGTAAATATTTAAATAAATATATAAAATTATGCATTAATTAATCATTAAGTATAAATTATAAATATACAAATAACTCACTAAAATTATAACACATTAAAAAGTAAATATAAAAAGGAATTATTAATATATTTTTTATCTCTTACTAATTTTAAATAATATTTTAACTATATAATTCATTAAATATCTCAATACAGTTATGACACATTTAATATAATTAATGATTTTAGGAAAATAATTAAAAATTTTGAATACTAATAAAATTTATCCTATAAAAACAAGCAATAATTTAAACTAATTAATTTTGTACCTTAAAGAATTTAAAAATATTAATTATAAAATTAAATAATTTTCATGATGATAAAAATTTAGGATTTGATCGATTTATTGGTTCATCGATTTTTTCCGATTTGAACTTATATAGATTGGTTTTATATAAACCCGTTATTTTTTATTCAACCGGATCAAATTCATTGCCGGTTTCCGATTCAACCGACCGGTCCAGTCCAGTTTCAATAACGGTGCTATAAAGTCCACGCTGAAAGGTTCAGTAGATTAAAAGTTCACTTCTAACAACTTCATGAGATCATAAAACGTTTGTGAATTTAAGAGGTAGATAGGGTTTTGAGACAAATATAGGAGGTGTGTATTAATTATTATTTAAATAAATATATGATTACTATTAACTAAAGAGGTTGGAAAACCAAAACAATTATTTCAGTA
This sequence comes from Euphorbia schlechtendalii, assembly GCA_949673415.1. Taxonomy (NCBI): domain Eukaryota; kingdom Viridiplantae; phylum Streptophyta; class Magnoliopsida; order Malpighiales; family Euphorbiaceae; genus Euphorbia; species Euphorbia schlechtendalii. The sequence goes on from CATIWQ010305523.1 coordinate 18,742, forward strand.
AAATTATGTTTATCACTTCAAATTATTTCCCAATATCAATATCATATTAATTAAGATAATAAAAATATCTATTTACCCCTATAATTTTTATAAATTTAAAAATTGATTGGATACTTTATATTTTTATCATTTTTAATATACATTAAATAAGAGTAAAATGGATAAAATGTACATTAAAAACCTAAAACAACATTTATTTAAAAAATTTCAAACACTTCAAAAACAATTATTGAAAAAAGGAAGTAGTATCATGTATATCATATTGATTGTTTTGGATGGCTTTAAGGTAATTAATGCTTTAAATGATAATGATATTTTTCTAGTTTTGCGTGCGTTACTATGTATTTAAATAATAAAAATCAATATTATTTTAAACTTTTTACTTTAATTCTCAATACTTATCATTTTAAAATATCAATGTATTTTTAAACAAGATTTTTCTAACATATCATTGCATTAATTAAGAAAAAGATTAAATGTAGATTAATTTATAAGTTGGTTATGAAGAAGAGTGAGAATTTTGTTATAAAGTAAAAGGGATAAAATAGTCATTTTATAGTGCATTAAATGTTTTATTGGTTTTGATGAAAGATAAAAAATAACATATATTAGGAACCAGATGGAGTACAATGGTAAATTAGAAAAAAAATGTTAAATGTTGCATTAATATGTGAGAATAACAAACAAAAGGGAAAATGAAATCTTGGTTAAAACGATAATCTTTCGACACTGAAGGTAGTAGTAGATTGTAAACAAATTTTAGCCTTTCTTTTCAAACTTGAGAATAAGATTTGCTAATATGTCTGGGAACAGGCTACGCATTTACTTGTTAGAGCAATTGATTTTTCGACAAGTAAGGGAATGTGATTCAGTTCTTGTCCACCTATAAATTATTCACAAATCACAATTGCACTAACAAATATTATTACTAAATAAAAAAAATTAAGAGTAACTGTGAGTAGTCGAGACAAATTGGGGTTTGATTCAAGCTACTTTCAAGGTAAAGTGTTTTCTTAAATTTATGGTTCGTTTGGTTGGTGGAATATAGTAGAATAGAATAAAAATTGTATGCAAAAATAATAATTATGATGCATGATTCCGACATCGAATAGAATAACCCCCCATAATTTTCATGGAAATCACAAATAGCTATTCCTTTTTGAAACGAAAGAATAGCTATTCTGTGATTCTCATGAAACTGAGATGAGTTATTTTCTTCGATGTCAGATATATTTGATGTTTTTACATTGATTTATTTTATTTCATTCTATTCCATTCCACCAACCAAACGAGTTGCGCATAATTTGTTGAGAATAGTTTATTTGAAAATTTTAAAGAATAGACAAATATAAACAAGTTAAAAGAAAATAAAGGGGTGAAGAGAGGTGGAATGTAAATTTTTTTCAAGTTCGGGTTTGCGACTCAAATCCAATTGGAAGGAGAAAGCTAAAAAAAGGGCAACTTCAAATTGCAAGTTTGCAGCAATGGAAGAAGGAAGCAATCCCAAAGGAGGAGGAAGTGACAACAAGTGGGTTGAGGATCTGCAGCGTACTGTCAATCATTCTAAAGACTCCGCCATCCGCTCCGCTCGCTCCTTTCGCCTCACTTCTTCTTCCCATCTTCGTTCCTTACAGGTTTTCTTCATGATTTCCCCTCTTCTCCTTCATTTTGCTAACTTCTTCAATTTCAGCATCTCGTTATTGCAATTCTATTCTGTTTTGATCGGATTTGTATCTTTCCTTTTTTTTTTGTGTGTGTGTTTTATCGTCCTAATTAATTGCAGTGGTTCTAGCTCTTTTATTGTGTTTTCTATTTCGCAGGATCATGCTTCTCGAGTTAGCTCCCAGTATAAGACTTATGAGGATGCTTTTTTCAACAAAATCAAAGGTAAGATGATACTCCATTTGCAATTTTATCGTGATGATGGTGTGTCAAACCTACATTAGCCTGTAGAATATGCAGTTCAGATCATTCGAAGTTGATTTTTGTTTTCCCTATGAAATTGAAGCTGTGTAATTTTTCAGTTTTTGTACCTTTTCAGAGGGGTTGAATATTGCAAGGGAACACCCTGCAGAGGTTGCTGGTGCTTCTGTAGCTTCAAGTCTCCTTTTAATGCGAGGTATGAGCTCTTAGAACCACATATGCAATTTCATACTCAGGAATATTTGAAGAAAAACACAAACTCATAAATTCCTTCCTGGCCACTTTACCCATTGGATTTTCTTGGTGGTGAATGATACTTATTTACTTATTTTAATCTTAGTTTTCTCAATTTTTTTGTGTGGGTAAAGAGTGTTTGGTCCACGACAAGAGGAGAATTAACATTACACTGATAACTCAGTTATTCAAGTCTTTATTCTGGTAGTGGAGGTTGTTGGCAGGGTTGCCAATATTGTTTAGAATAACGTCACATCCTTTAAAACACCGCCCTTAAAGGGATGGAATTCCCTTTTTTTAAATTTGACTTATTTTAGTAGATGACTCAAATGCACATTCTATGCTAATTAGTTCTCAATTGCTATATCACATTCTATTCAGTTGAATGATTCTACCCGTAATTTGCATACCCCTTTCAGTTTGACTTATTAAAACAGAAGGCTCTGCTTGAATCACTTTAATGTCAAATCACCTTCCTCACAACACCTGAAGGCATAACTAACTAATTCACTTTAGGAAAATTATAATTAATTGATTGCTCTTGTAGCTACCAATTGGAAAAGAACTGAAGCCTCATTCATTCCCAGAAATTAGACTTGGGGCTATATATAATTACTCTTTGCCAGCTGGACGTGCTTTCTCATTCATGAGCTGTATTCTATTAGTTTAGGGATTTAGATAATACGACGTAGGATGTTTCTCACTGCCACACATTTTCTTCCTATGAATTTTGAAACATGATGATATGAATATTTCTTTTGGACCAAGATTCTCGGGCTTCTCTTGGAATCCCATTTCAAACCATCTATTGATAATCAGAGTTTTGGTTCATATCGTTGCTCTTTTTTTTCTCTTTTATTACAAGAAATGAACTATGTTGGGTTACTAAAAGAAAGGTATCAATTGCATTTCACATGTAATGTTTGCAGGACCAAGAAGGTTTTTGTTTCGAAATACATTTGGTCGATTTCAAAGTGAGGAGGTAATCATGTGATATGTGGTTTTACATTTCAACATTAACTATATACTCAGACAGTGATTACAACCTCTTTGTTATCATCTGCATACACAGGCAAAATCTCTGAAAGCTGAAAAAAATGTCAAAGGGTTGAACCTCTCTGTAGATGTAATGAAGAACGAGAGCAAAAAATTACTTGAGAGAGCATCTCTTGCTGAAAAGGACATGAATTATGGCTATAACGATCTCAAGTAAAGTGGTTTTCATGCTCTCTTTGCAGTCTGCTGGCTTTCTTTACTTGTTTAAGTTAATTAGAAGTCGTATATATCTGTAGGGATGCTGGAAGTAAAATTCAACATCTTGCTAAATCAGCTTACAAGGTTGAAAGACAAGTTGCAGGTATTCATCCTAACTTCTCTGTTGTAGCCTATGTTATGGTCATTGTCATATTCTGCTCTGCCCTTTGGTTCTGGCATGAAGTCTTTCAACTCTATCTAATGCTTCAAGATAGATAATTTGAATTTGGTTTTTAATCTAAATAAAACTTCAACCGAATGAAATAAACATGTTTCAATCGTATTTACGACTATGATTTTGTGCAATACATACATGAAAACTGATGATCTTGGTAATTAATGTATAACATCAAACATAAATTGGAACTCCGTTTCACCGTCTCATGCATATTTGTTTTGTTTACCTCTTGCCTTGGTTAACATTGAAGAGCGATATAAACAGCCATGTTTGTGAAATGAAGACTTCATAGTATCTGAATTAACTCTGGAGTTGATTATATTATTCCTTTTTTTAGATCTGATGGATGGATTACGAGAAATCCCTGGAAGGGAAGCATTGAAACTTCGAGCTGAGGTAAGCCAGAACATTTTTTATCGTTCTTTCACACCCATTAAGCACACTCTGCGACAATAAGCTTATCAAAAAATGCGTTTCATTGATCAGGTTGCTTCCATGGCCTCAAATCTGAAGCAGCAAAGGGCTGCGCTGAACAAACGCGTCATGAAGATTTCTGAATTGGGTGTTCCTGTTTGATACCATTCTTGATACCTCAATCTTTCTCTCTCTCTACATTTTGTATTATGGTAAGACAAAGAAGGTGAATGAGGCTTTTTCCTCGTTGAAATTGAAAAAGTTGGACACAAAATGGTGATCATAGTTGCAGGTCGTTCAGCTGGTTGAAATTTCTTTGATTTACTAAATTATATTACACAACACTCCAAGCAATTTCGTAACAGAGAATTTTGCAAAACTTCTCATTTTCTATATATGTTTTGGAAGTTGAAATGTCTAGTGCCATGTCCATTTTAAATATAAATTCATTTTATGTACAATTTATGATTGTAAGTAATGCAAGTCCAATGGTTCCCTATCTCGGAGAATTCTTTAAAATGGGGAATAAATAGGAGGAACGGTCAAGTTTAACCATTCTTCTTACGTTATATTTTCAAAATAATGTTTCCCGAATACGGGGAATGACCTCGGTGGGGAATGGATTAAAATAATATTACCTTTTATTTTTTTTATTGTTTTTAATTTTTGTTTTGTTATTTTTTTTATTAGTTTAATAATAAAATATTGTTATTTTTAAAATGAATTTGATCTGATGAGAAAGTTGGAGGAATGGAAAATGAGAAAGTTGATTGA
>CATIWQ010305550.1:0-42758 GCA_949673415.1 Euphorbia schlechtendalii
TTTATAAAAAATATTTAACCAAGTTAAGTTTTTAGATGCGTGCTGAGTTATGCGTGCTGAGTTGGTCCAAAAACTTATAAACTGCTCAGCTTCGCTAGCACAATTTATCTGCAATCTCTTACTGAATACTTTACTCAGCTCGGATTAGTTTTCCAAGCAGAAACACTTAACAATAGAAAGAATGATGAATGAACTGAGCAAGATAAAAGCTAAAGCAAAAGTTTAGAACTTTAACACTTGGTTTTATCTTGGATTGGCACTGAGCCTACCTCTAGTCCCCGGATCCCTTCTTCGAGCTTAAACCACTAGTATTCATTTCTTACTTAGACAAAGTAACCTTTACAACAGGTAGACACGTTTTGCAGAAAGTACATTTCTTTCTAACTACCATTCAACTCAGTTTGGGTACCCTTCCCAAATTGACACTCAGATTAGAATAAAAGTTTGAGAACTAAATTCAACTTATATATTGTTTAATCCTGACAATGTTAAATCTGAGAGTGATTCTCTCTATTATAAACAGATTGACAATGGTTGTTTGCTGATTGCTTGAATTTGGAATTTCTTGAAGCTGGGAGTATTTGAACGTAGTTTCAGCTCTTAAAGAAATTCGAGGTGATTCATCAAGTTTGAACATCTACTTCAGTCTTGTATTTATACTTGATGCTTTGCGAAGTAGCTGTTGCAGACTTTTCATCATTGTAGTTCTTCAATTTCTCTTCTCTTCATATCTTTCGAATCTTCCAGTTGGAGACAGATTCCAGAACATTTAGAGATAGAAATTTTAATGTTGAGGCATGATAAAATTCTATTGACAAAATCTCATTTATCTTCAAGCAAAACTCTCTGAGAGAGAGGAGCAGGAAATGCAACGTGGAATCTTGAGATTGGTTGACATTGCTGATGCTTACAGAGTCTCACAGAGACACTGAGAAACGACGCATGTCAGAGAATTCCCTTTATCTTGGACTTAAGTGAGGAATCTTCCACATTTCGTACTGACACATTTTTGAATTGTGAGGACCACTGGAAATCTTCTTTAATTTCAGCGCTTTTTAACTTGAAAAGAATCTAAAAAATATTCTGTTTCTCACTGAACACGTTAGTAGCGCAAGTGCCATTTAATTCTCTAAGTGTCAAACAATGTTGCTTTTAATCAAGAAAAGCTAACTCAACACAGCTGAGTTGATATCCTTCTAAACTATGTAGTACTCAGCATAGACTCAGCTTTTCTTACTCTAAACCGTAACTTAATTAATTACTCAGCAAACTGAGTTATTTATGGTGGCGGCGACGGGGTGGAATAGGTGCTGGTGGTGGTGATGATGCCGGTAGCGGAGTGGAGGAAGTGGTGGATATGTTGGTTTAGGTGGAAGAAGTTGTAGTGGTAATAATGGAGAAATGTGAAGTAGAAAGGAAAGAGAAAATGTTTTCCCAACTTTTTTATGGGAAAATATTTTCGTATTTTTACATTAAATTTTCATTTTGACTTGCATAATATTTTCCTTTGACCTATTTTCCTTGTCAAACAAATGCCGAAAAATCCGAAAAATATTTTCTTGCACAATGTTTTCCTGAAAACCAACAGGGCCTTATTAGCTTTATCATTTCATTAGATTGTATTATTTCTTATACACTTTTTTCATGTTTACTTTGTCTACGCATTGTAATTACCTTCATTATCCTATTTAATTGAAAATCACAACTTTAAATGTTCATATCTCACCAACCGTAGATTTTTTCAAATGAAAACTTTAAAATATTTTATTCTTCTTAATTTTATCTTGAAAATTACATACATTGTTATTTAAAAAAAAGTATCGCAATCTTATACATGGTATAATTGTGGTATAATGTCTGTTTCTTACCGCCTTTTCATCAAGGCGTTATACATGATATAAGAGTTGTAAAATGCATTTATATAATTTTTTTCTCCTTATGTTCATAATAGTATTGATTTCCCATAAAAATCATGGCATGAAGACCTTTAAACCTAGTATCAAAACTCTTTTACATGGTATAATAGTGGCATAATGTATTTATATAGTATATCCACCCCTTTATGTTTACAACAGATAATTTATCACAGTCTTGTACATAATATAATAGTGGTATACTATTTGTTTTACAGCATTTTCATGAAGGCGTTATAAATGGTATAAAAATTGAATAATTTATTTTACACTATCTTTTTTAAATACATTATACAACTCTTATACCATGTATAACGCCTTTATGTACAAGGCAATAGAAAACTTGTATCATACCACTATTATATCCATGTATAAGACTATGATAAATTATTTTTTTACTGGAAAGTGAGTTTTTTTGTAAACATAAATAGGGGTATAGTATATAAATACATTATACTGCTATTTAACCATGTCTAATACCTTTTATACCAGGTTAGAGGTCTTCATGCCATGATTTTTATGAGAAATTCAATATCATAATTAATAAAAAACTACAATTAATAAAAAAAAGAATAGTTTAATTCAGTTCACATGTCAAAATATCAAAATAAGATGGCATTTTAATCTATAGTGATAGCCCGTACAACATCATCAATTTGGGATGCTGAAGAAACATGTGATGCCTTCTCATTTCAACAAAATGAAGCTCAACACTACCCAAGTTCTACTCTAACCAGTGTTATCTCTCTAGTTACTTGCAATCTCACGAACATGACAATCTCTAGTGCTTTCATTAAGGTACTTTTGTATCTAAGTATTATTTTTCTTTTTGTGTGGCTGCGTTATTGTCAAATAATGGATTAGTTGAACAATGTTAACTTGCAGGGATTACATGTTAGAGACGAGCATGTGGATTATTCTGTTGAGGAAAATGCTATGGATTCTCTGTAACCTGATCATCAAGTAGTAGAAAACTCAACTAAATATTTTACTGAGTGATATCTATAGGGCATATTTTGTTTCAACTTTCTGAGATAGAGATACTAAATAATGTATTGGTGCATTAGAATTGAGAATACTGCAACGTAGCTTTTATTACCTTTAAAATGACATACGCTTCAAATTTTTTGAAAAAAATAATTTATCGTAGTCTTATACATAGTATAATAGTGGTATAATACTTGTGTTTTATTACTTTTTCATGAAGACGTTAAACATGGTATAAGAGTGGTATAATATATTTTAAAAAATACTATAAAAATACATTATACCACTTTTATATCATGTATAACGCCTTCATGAAAAAATAATAAAACGGGTATTATACAACTATTATACTATTTATAAACTATGATAAATTAATTTTTGCTGGAAAGTGAGTTTAGTTGAGATAAAACTCTGAATAGGGAGGAGAAAGCCAGACAATGGTCTAATTACTCTAATTAATACCACAAACGAATGCGGACAAGTATCTTTTTGAATCTGCCCCGTGCTAACCAATTGCTAACTGATCTAACCCTTAACAAACTAAATCTGGTGTTATGTGGCTCAGAAGGCACTATCTTACACTAAACCTTATTGGTTATTCCCCCTGAAGTTTGTCATGTTTGAGACTACCCAAACTACATCATATTCTGGTTGAATGGCTTATATTGAGTCTGGTTGTGTCCCGTGCCGAATTGATAGATAGTCACATGGTTTTTGGTAGGATCTCCCATTGATAAGTTGGCATGTGATACTTGACAAAAGTCTTCTCGGAGATTAATAGTTTGTAAAAATTTTATGGGGGCCAAAGATTCCCCACATTCTTGGAGATTGATAATCTGTCAAAATCTTGTGCTTCAGGGTTGAGTATGGTGGGGGATAACCATCACAAACTGCTCACTATTGACAAGGTCATTCAAGACATCGATTGTTTCACCATTGATACTTAACAGAGGTAGCTGGACATAGGATTCTCATTCCATTGGACCCAAGTCACCACATTTCTATAACTTAGTTAAGTGAATCTCATTTATATGGCCTAGACGACAATGCCACAAGTATGACGATTTCTCATTATCTATCTTTGATTTCAAACGATGTTCATATTTTAAATTTCAATTTTTAGTATTAGAACATAAATTCCATCCATACATATTCCACAAGTATAAAGAACATTATCGCGTCGAATTTGATAATTATTATTAGAAAATAAAATCTCAAATCCCTCAGTTGCTAAACACGCAACAGAAATAATATTCTTAGTGATAGTAGGAATAATAGCAATTGTTCAAAACTAAAACAAGGCCACTAGGAAAACAAAGGCTATATGTCCCTATAGCAGTTGCAGCAACCCGTGCTCCATTTCCAACTCTTAGGTCCATCTCCCTCTTTGAGAGCCTCCTTCTGTTCCGCAACCCCTTCACAGAAGTATAAATTTGAGTACCGCAACCAGTATCCAATACCTATGTAGACTCATAAGGACTTGTAGAGAAACTCTCCATCATGAACATACCTGAAGTAGATGCCTCACTTGGCTTCTTCTTCACTTGTTCAGAAATCAAAGTTTTGTAATCACATTTCCAGTGTCCAGGCCTTTTCCACATGAAACATGTCCCTTGGGCTTCTCCTTTTCAATGATCACATTTTTTACCTTCCTGTTGATAGGTTTCAAACCCTTACCTTTTATGCAAGTCTTAATTGCCAAGGTACCTGTTTCTCTAGCCTTTAGACCATCTTCAAAACTTCTAAGTTTCTTAATAAACTCAGATGTCTTGCTAGACTTTCTTGACATAAGATAATTGTTAGCACAGTCAGTAATGAATCCCGAGTACTCAATAAATCAACATAGTTTCGTTATAAGCCTTAACATCTAATGAAGGGAAAGATCTAAGGAAGTTGAGAAATTGTAGGAAAGGATATACCATATTGTTTCTCATTTTCTTCTTTATTTTTTCATAATCTGCATTCTTATTTGATTTCTAATTCGTTTTTTTAAAATGGGCGGACTGAAGAATTTCACCAGATTCACACAATTAAATTTTTTATTAGCGAGTAAACTTAATCTATTTTTATTAGTTCAAAATATTTTTTTCACATAATTAAATTTTTATGATATAAAAATTAATTTTTTGGCACGTGGGGGCACGGTCTGCCCAGCCCGATGAAGAAATAATATATGTATCATGATCATGACTAATGAGAGACGAATGGAACCAGGTCATCTTCCGTTAGGATCAGATTCCGAGCGTAAAATTCACGTTCCGCAAAAATTCGTCAAATTTCAAAATTTAAAAATTCAAAGTCGAGCCAACTAGGGCAACACCATTGCCACGTATCAAACCACAATTCGTGAATAAGCTTTATTAAGGCAATTTTACCGTCGTAATTCTTACTCGGATAAAATTATGGCCGTGAATTTGCCAACTTGACATTTATTGTAGGCAATCATCACGATTTACCCAATCTCACATGAAAATGGTAAATTTATGACCGTAATTTTGCCAAATGTCAGTAATTTATTACTGAGTTGAAAATCATCAGATTTTGAGGCAAATTTACCACTGTAATTTTACCATGAAAAATTACAGCCATAAATTTTCCAAATGTGAGTAATTTATTATTGAGTTGACAATTAACCAATCAGATTCAGTGGAAAATTTACCACCGTAATTTTACCCCAAAAAAATTATCATTGTAAAATTTACATGTGTCGGAAGATAACCTTGATCAGTTTAAGTCAAATCAGAATTAGTCAAAATTACCACTGTAATTTAACCTCAAGAAAAAATTACCACCGTAATTTTACCATCTTGTTATTTAAGCCTCATTTTACTAAACAAAAAAAAAAGAGAAAAAGAGATGAGAAAGAGAAAATAACGGAGAGTAAAAAAGAGTAAATGCTGCAGACATTCATTAATATCTTTTCATGCATGATGCTTTCTTTTCTTCTTTTATTAACCATTAGGAGATGTTTGTGTGAAATCTAATCACATTCTTACACCTTTTCTAGTTGGATTCCCCTCCAAGATCCTAGTTACAGATCATTTTCGCTATTTTCTCCAAAAACTGTCTTTGGTGACAACCAAATTTCAGGGTCATTCTATAGTGATTCCTTAACAAAATCGGTTCCTAACCGGCTCTCTAGTCATCCTGTACTATCAAGCAGGTAAATTTGAGGGTAATATGCTTTAAACTCCTTTTATGATAATTTTTATAATTTACATCATTTTTTTAAGCATATACTCACCATATTTACTTTGTGTTATTTTTATGTGAATACTTTGAGATTGAATATGTGACCAAAAGTATTTGACGGAGTTTGAGAAATTCTTGAATTTATTGAAGTAATAATAACTGAGTTATTGAACCCAAGAGTTCAATATTTAGTGATTTGTTGGTGATGATAATATGAAATTTTTTTAGTTATCTTTTATTTTTATTATTTTTGTAAATATGTAAATTCCCATTGTAATCACTAACCCACTAACAAAATAATGAAATTAATAGACTAACTACTAACCTGAATGTACGGATTTATATTCCAACACTTTTACATTCCCACAATTTATTTCCCGGTATTTATTGGATATAATATGTTAAAAAATAATATAAATATATGTAGAATAAAATTTATTTTCAGCCAAATTAAACAATAATATAATTTGAACCAAATGTGGCATTAGCTATTTTATCCGAACTCAGAATCTCGTTTTATCGGTATAAAAATCCCTCTCAGATCAGTATACCACAATTCCAGATGGAATTGAACCGGGTGCCAACTTTATTTCATTTAAATAATATAGGATTTCCAAACCTATTTTAAATCAATTTGTAAAGAAATTTTTGTATAGTGACAGATTTTAAAAAATGATTACTTTTTTATTAAATCTTGTGAGCGTAAATCCATTCTTATAAAATAGGAATTGTTCTACATATTAACTTTTGAAAGTCGTTTTAACTAATATAATAGTTTGTGAATAAACACTCATTTATACAAGTATTATGGTGTTTATAAAAGTATAATAATATATAATTTATAAAATACTATTCAATCACACTTAATAGGTTATTTACCTAAATGTCAATATGACACATGTGACATATTTTTAATAACATTACCAAATTTAATGAACTTCTTAAGTATATGTAAGACCACAAACAATATTTAATATCTATTAAATAAAAATTTTAATTTCTTTACTACATAATGTCATTTTCAATTACCACCGACTATTAAAACTCATACACTTCAAAGCATTTTTTTCGAGCATCACAAGTGACATCACAAAATCATCCTTCTTATGCTTAAGATATGCCTCTTTCGGTTGGATAGAAGCCTCAACATCAGGATTAACTAGTTCAGGATTATCCAGAACATAATCCATGTTGCTCCTTTCAAGCTTCTTTCTAAGAGCTTTAAACTAGTCGTCAAAATTGATCCCTATCAACTTATTGTCAAGTATCAGACGAAGATTTATATTTGGATTCATTGTTCAACCTAGATATAAGATAGAAATTGTTCAGACATTAGTATATGTACATGCATTTTATATAAGGTCTTTTATAAACACATATTTCTTACTATTTTATCGACATTCAAATAGCCCCTTCTATTGAATTCAGGAAATCTAGTCCAACCAATTTTCCTTAGTAGGTAGCATTCATTAGGCCATTCATTATAACCCCCACTATAGCAGGTTAAGCCATAACATACGACCATGGTTGGAACCAATCCATTTGAATTCTATGCAATTGCTAGTCCATTTGAGTTCTCTTTCTCAAGACGTGTGTACTTAATTGTACATGTCCTCATATATGTCTCTTATCTAGCATTAACTCCATTGACATGGATAACTAACCCATTTTGGTTAAGGCATTAACCTCATCTAGTCTCATGACCAAACACATGTTAAGGGAAAGCATGTTGTACATGTCCTTAAATCTGTTAATAAGGTTCATATCATGATTTATGATGGGTAGATAATTTACCACCTTAATATTGTTGTAGGGATTTTATTGGTGCAAATGGTCTCGCCCTAGTCTAGGTCTTATACGATGGATATGATTTATGATAATAATAATTTCAGGATATTTGGAATTATTAATCTAAGGGAACATGCTCATGGCTAGTACATCATAATGATTCCATTATGCTAAGATTCCACATAGCATGCAAAATAAACAAGGTCCATGTTTAAGTTCTTGACCTATGTCTATAAGTTTTAATTTAACAACTTAAATAACGATTGTAAAACAATATGCGGAATCCAATTCCCATACTAGAAATCAACTAAGTCATAAAAGTTCCTTGAATACGCTTGAACCTAATACCGATGGAGATTTCCAGGTAGGAGAGAGCCCTTTAAAGTAAATGAGCAACCAAGTCCAATCCTTGCTAAAATAACCACGGGCACTTCGATTAGTTGTAGCACAAACAATTATGATTTACATATTTTGTTCTTTTAATCGAGTGAAGTACTGGACGACTCTAAATTTAAAGCATTTACATGTGTGGTAAAACATTGTTAATTTATATGATAATCACCTAGACTAAGTTTGAGCAAAACCTTAATCTAGTTATCACATCACTTTCTGTAACAGGAATTGAAATCTAAGTCATGCATAGCATACTTTAACCAATTCATAGAAAATTATCATTTCAACATATTATCATCAATCATGCATAGCATAAGGCAGACTCCAATATCACAGATGGTTAATTAAGGGAGTAATTGAACATGTGAACTTGCACGGTGGAATTTTAAAACTTAAAATTAAACCTAAAGGAACTCCTAAGCATGCCATTATTAATCTAAGTTGAAAGGTTCCATAGATGCTTATAGGTTTATAAAACTTAATATAAGAAACCTAGCATCTAAATTAAGAGCATTACCAGTTGATGTGTGCCTTTCCTTTGGTGCGGCGCTCCCTTGGAACAATTAGACAACACTCCGTTAGTACTATCCTCTAAACTAGGACAACCTCTATGATTGATCCAATTGGATCTCGACTGACCAAAACCTCTCATAGAGGAAGAACTTGTTAGTCAACAAGCAGCTACTAGACTGCTCGTAGACCAACCTAAAAATATAGCTTAGAAGGCTCTTTTCCAAAATATGAATAAGCCTTCAAAAGAATTCTTGCAAAAGTAGAGAAACTCATAGAATCTAGCAAAAAGCTCACAAAGAAAGATGTCAAAACGCAGAAGGAAAGGCTGAGCTGAATTAATTTAAAAGGGGGGAGGAGAAGGCTATTTATAGACTAAGGGGGAGCAAATATTCTCCCCCTTAATGAGCTTTTAAGCCCGTATGGGCTGCTACCTGAAATCGCGCAATTGCTTACCACATAAGGCACGCCCGTCACATGGGCTTGCCTTTCCTGCTGTGGGCGGGCTTGCGAGTCTTCTCGCAAGCTTGCTTGAAGCAAGCCTTGCGAGCCTCTCCAAGCATTGGCAGCGCTTGCAGGCTTTCTTGCAAGTGGTGCCAAGCAATGCTTGCTAGCCCGCTAGCACTTCTAGCACTTGCGTAGGCTTACCTTGTGGACTCTTGTGAGATTTCTCGCAAGATCCACTTGCGGCACTCTGGTTCAGTTTTCCCCCCTTTCATTCTGACATATTGGTCCGACCAGAATATGGTCCATCCAAATTGAGTTTTACTCTCCTTTTTTTATTCTCAATATGGACCTTGTCTATAAGTTCCTTACTTAATCCTGTAGAGATCCAAAGTGTGTGACCTCATGGGATCTTAAAGCATAGAGCAGCTAGAGGTTAATATAAACTTGGCTTCCCATTTGGGAACCTCTAGGCTCAATGTTCTAGATCGATATGGAACCCATAGCTCTAGACGATCAAATGGGCTTATTGCAAAGGCCTATGATCCCCCGATACTCGAAACGTCATGTGCTTGTGACTTGATCCGGTTCTGCAATAGTAGCCAATACAATACACTCCTTCCATTTGGTTAAGTACTATCCAGTTTATTGAGCTCAGACTGAGAGTTAACTCATGTAATAGCTGCAACTATCTTGGAGTTAGACTTGTTTATGAAGAACACCACCCGCCATAATGTATCAAGATTGACTAGAAACCCATTCTATCAATCTTATACTCAGATTAGAGATTTATGAATGTGTCACTTCAACAAGAGGCCTTAAGGTACAACTCTCATTATATCGCTATATCAAGAGAAATGGATCTCATCTTGATTACTCGGCTTACCAACGAGTGATAATACTATACATGTAATCACCTGTATCATCCTGATCACATGGTATGAATAAGTATGATCCAAAGTATAGCAACTCCCACACAAGGCAACTAGTAACTCAAGTATGAGGATACTTATATTGTTACTGCAATAAGGCATGACACCAACACATGGATATAGTTATTTTCGAGTGTGTGTCTTATAGCAATCTCCAATGTATTACCCGAATACATTCATGTGTTAACTCAAGGTACCAACTTCAGCTCGTGAGATTGGCTGCTTAAATCTAATCCAAGGAGTAAGCCTAAACTTTCTAGTCTGTGTGCTTCATTAACGTCCAGTCTCAATAAAACTATGACTAGGGATATTTTGACTATTCATAGTAACACGTGTGTGCAGTTCTCACACCATATAGCTCCCATTATGTCCTTGCACTTTTACGCTATGAAGAAGTCATGGACTTTGTCTTATCAATGAACATATACATAATATCACACACACACACACACACATTTATATGATTCCAACAAGATACATAATTTAAATAATCATCTATAAACAACAAATATGCCTTTATAATTGATGACAATAATCTGAAACTATCTGTATATATAACTAATAAAGATATATCGCTCTAATTACCTCTAGGTTATACATCATGTCTAACAGATACGTGATGTATGATTGTACAATGGACTCGACATAGATGCGTGATGTGCATATGTTATGGTTACATCACAAAGGGTCTGAATGCCATGATGACATAAATTTTATGTTTACTAATCCATTTGAAAGAAACAAGGTTCAAAAATCAAGGTAAAAATGGTATACTCGCTAGCTAAGTATGATATAGTAAAATACTCCACCCTTGTGGTGTGAATTTGAGTTCAAAATGATATTGGTGTGATATCATAAAGAATGAGGTGATGTTGTGAGATAGCCATACTACCTATGTAGTAATAAGCTTTCAACTTTGAGAATCTGCAACTATGGCACATTCCCGTGTTGTGAATAGGCTTCACTTGCATAGTTTGTGTAAGTCGGGTAAATAGTGTATTGTATCCTAATGAAAGTAATATATTTATATACAATGAACAAAATTGACTACTATGCGTGGCCTTAGATGAATGATTTATGTTTGAACCCCATGCATGAAGAGGTTCAAGTGCCAAGCGAGAACCACTATATAGGAGTATGTTGTGATCCTAAACATATGTATAATCCTAGGTAGCACTACCTCGTGTGTCATCAAAAACTAAGTGTGTGATATCGATGGGGTATCAAAATTTGCGATAATGAAATATAACCTAGCGGGTGCCATGCAATGCATGGTGATAGACTTTTGACAGATGCATGACATGCATATATATTATGGCTGCATCATAAAGGGTTAGAAAGCTATGATGATTTGAATTGCATGTTTGCTAATCCATTTGAAATAAATAGGTTTATTGTTAGAAATAAAGGTACAATTGAGGTACTCGAGAAGCTAAGTATGATGTATTAAAGTGACCCAATATGTGTGTTGTGGACCTGAGATCAAGCTAATATTAAAGTGATAACATAATTGTGAGCACGGGATTTTGTACCAGCTCGCGTGTTCAATGATGACGGCTTTTCAGGATTTTTATCCTCGAAATCACAAGATTTTCAATTATCCGGAAATCTCAAAATGGGAATGTTCCTCATTGCCAATTTATTTTAAGGACTTAAATTATTTTTTTAAGACTTTAAAAATTAGATTTCGGTAAAAATTAATTTATTTATATTTTCAAAAAAATTAAAAATATTAAAAAAATAAAAAAATCACCAAAAACCAGGAATCGCAAACCGGTCTCGCCAGAATTTCTGGCGAGGCTCGTCGGAATCCGGCGAACCTCACCAGAATTTCCATCGAGCCTCGCCAGAAAATGTTTCCTTTTGGATTTTTTGGGTTTTTTTCTCCTATAAATATTCGTGAAATTTTTAGTATTCAGGACAGCAAAAATCTTCGGATAAGTCTGATTTTCATCGGAAAAAAATTCACAAAAAATATAGTTTTCTCTTGACAACGACAGAGAAATTTTTACACAACAAAATAGTTTCTTTTTTGAGAAATAATCATGAATTTTTCTACATTTATTTTGAGGTTTCTTTGATTATATTTGGATCCAAAACACGTTTGGATCCTGAATTTTATTATTTTAAAATCAACTTTCTTCCATTTCTTTTTCTTCTAAAATCCTCAGATATTCTCTAGTCTAAAACAAATTTAGAACCCAAGTCTGATTATCTTTTAGATAAATAAACATTTATTTTCCATCTAAACTGCAACTAAAAAAATGAACGAGGAATGCTCCCGGGGATCATACGGATATGCCGATGTGGATTCACGCCGAAAGGGTAAGCCTCTGAGTTACTAAAGCTGCGTCATCTCGTGCTTCTTGTATATTTCTTATTTCCATTTTATATGTGGACTTAGGAATTATTTTATTTTCTTTTATTGTATAAATGTTGTAATACTTCTTCTTCTTCTTCTTCTTCTTTAATTTCTTTTAATTTAGGAAAATTCATGTTAGAATACCCCCATGAAGGGAATAAAAATTATTCTCGGATAACAGTCCTCACATTTTGCCATGCGAACATTTTCACTAATTAAAGATGACTAACATACTTGTAAATAAAATAAATTGTTTTATTTCTAAATAAGATATTTTCAACCATCAATGTTTTAATTAGGCCACAGGGGCCTCGTCAAAATCAAATCGAACATACGTGCAAATATTGTGACGTATCTCGTGCTTACCTTTGTGGATGTAGGTTAGATGAATGTTTAGGCTTTATTTTCCTCCGGGTATTGCAGATATTATTTCTTAAATGTAATTAATAGATTAGGTGGGCGGTTGCATCCCCCGAGGTTATGTAATTTTTAATCTTTACTTTTTATGCATTTATTTATTGCTTTATGTATGAATTTACCACTTTCAAATATACGTGAATAATGAATAATAACTCGAAAAATAACATAAGTGTGAATATGCACATTTAAGAAATACGGTTTTCTATAGATGTAATATAATGTGATCTAACAAGAAATAAGCAACTTATCCCAAACCTGAATCTCTGTGTCTTGGTGGCCTATCCCTTGGATGTTAAGCCTCACAGGACTCTAAAACCTAGAAAGAGCTAATCCAGGTGGCGACTCTACACTAAGAGACGGTAGATTTGGTTTTGACCGATCTAAAAACATTTTCACTTTCTCTACCAACCTTTTCGGGTCCACGACCTGGTACTTTTTAAACATCCAAGTGGACCGCGCCTCTCATTTCCGCGCGCTTTGGACCCATTCCATATTGTCTGCTCACAATAATGATGAAGGGGATGTTATGAGATCACCGTACTACTCGTGTGGTAATAGGCTTAGAGGTTAAGATAATACCAGTGTGATATTATAATGATGTAGTTGATGTTATGAAATCATCGTACTACTCTTGTGGTAATAGGGTTAGTTGATGTTATGAAATATTCGTACTACTCTTGTGGTAATAGGCTTTTGTTCGAGAATTTGCAACCATGGCTCCTTCTCGAGTAATGAATAAGTTCCATTCGCATGATTCGTGTGAGTATGGGTAAATAGTGTGTTGTACCCTCATGAGTTTTATGTATGTACCTATATACTATGCATGAAAGTGACCATTTTGTGTAACCTTTGATGAATGATATGTGTTAGTTACCCCGCGTGGGTAGAGGATCGGGTGATATGCGCACACTAATATATTGGGGTATGTCATGATGTTCATTATCCTAACAATCGTGTAATCTTAAGGTGACATGGCCTCACATGTCGTCTAAGACTGAGTATGTGATACCGATGGGGTATAATATACCATAAATAACATGATTTTCTGTATTTATGTGAAATGAACATGTTAGTCATTAATGATAAAAACAAGGTAGTGATAAGATCCCATCCATGTGGTAAGGACTTGAAGCCAATGCGACATCAATGTGATATTAAAGGTGAAGTTTACAAGGTTTATACCTATGTGGTAATAGGCCTTTAGGTTTTAAGAGTTAAAATAATATCAATGTGACATTATAATGATAAAGGTGACATTTGTGAAATCGTCATATTACCATGTGGTCATGGGCTTTTAATATAAGAATTCACAATTATGGCTCCTTCTCGTGCCATGTATGGGTTTCATTTGGCATTTGCACAATGGCGCGAGGTTGGGTAAATGATGTGTTATACCCTTAGGTGTAAAAATTGACTATTTGTTCCACTCTTAGTGTAATGGGTCTATCACCCCGAGTAGGTAAAGGTTCGGGTGTCAAGTGGACACCACTAAAATTAGGGAATTTGTGACCCTAATCTTAGGTGATGTTATCTTAGTGCATCGTTTAAAACTAGGTGATCGGTATTAGTGCAATACAAGGTTTGACTGAATATGACGTGTGTGTGCATATATTCATGTCTATATAAAAGGTCGTGGTTAGCATGATGCTATATACAAATGAACATGATGATAAAGGGAAATGGTGAACACATAACACATAGCATGCAAGGTACTTCCTCTGACCTTATAACTCTTCCGCGTAAGGGTTAAGCTTTAAAATCTAGGCTTGGTTCATCTCAATACCACAAGGATATTAAGGTTCAAACCTGCATAAGAGAAATATGCAATTTTTTTATACACCCTAGTGGAAGTGTCTACGAATTCTTATAACGAAGGCTCTTGTTGCACTATGATACACTCCAAGCCTCTCCCCAAATAGGTTCTCATGAGGGAGGTATGGCAACAAGTGATCTAGTCACTAAGCATCCTTGGATGAAACAAGTGATACTTTTAAGCTTCTCACTAAAATAAGGCACCCTAACCTTAATGGCTAATCCGTCTAACGCATATGCTTTTTGGAATATCATAGTCTTGGAAAATGGTTTTGTTAGACATGATGTATGCACTAGAGGTAATTAGGGTGATATATCTTTATTAGCTATAATGTACAAACGGTTACGGATTATTATTTATAATAATTAAGGCTTATTTGTTGCTTATCAGTGCTTTTAATTAATTTATATATCTCGTTGTATCATATATGTATAGTATTAAATATGTATATGCGCATTAATGACACAAAGTCCGTGACTACTTCATGTTCGAGGAGATAGTGGGAGCTATGTGGTGTGAGAACTGCACATATGTGTTACTATGAATAGTCTAAATATCCCTAGTCAGAGTTTCATTGAGACTGGACATCAATGGAATAGACAGACTAGCATGTGTAGGATTACTCCTTGGATTAGATCCAAGCAGCCAATTTCACGAGCTAAAGGTGGTACCTTGAGTTAACACATGAATGTATTCGGGTAATACATTGGAGACTACTATAAGACAGACACTTAGAAATAACTATATCCATGTATTGATGTCATGTCTTATTGTACTAGTAGTAGTACAAGTATCCTCAAACCTGAGATACTTTTTACTAGGAGTTGCTATACTTTGGGTCATACTTATTCATATTTTGGCAATCAGGATGATACGGATGATTACGGGTATAATGATGATCATATGTTGGTAAGCCGAGTAGTCAAGATGGGATCTATCGCTCCTAATATAGTGATATAATGGGAGATGTACCTTAGGGCCCCTTATTGAAGTGACACACTCATAAACCTCTGATCAAAGTATAAGATTGATAGAACGGGTTTCTAGTCAATCTTATAATGGCTGATTGGTGTTCTTCGTGAACATGTCTAATTCCAGAATAGCTACGGCTATTACATGAGCTGACACTTAATCTAAGCTTAATAAATTGGATGGTACTTAACTTGATGGAAGGAGTGTATTATATTGGTTACTACTGCAGAACTGGATCAAGTCACAAGCATGTAAGATTCGAAGTATCGGGGGATCATACGCCTTTGCTAAAAATCCCATTTGATCGTCTAGAGCTATCAGGTTCCATATTGGTCTAGAACACTGAGCTTAAAGGTTCTTGAATGGGAAGCCAAGTTTAGGTCAACCTCTAGCGGCTGAATACTTTGGGATCCTATGAGATCACACACTTTAGGTCTTTACCGGCATAAGTAAAGAACCAATAGATTGGGTCTATGAAGAAAATATTTGTTTGTCAAATTAGTTAGAAGAATTATTAATTGGTTATAATTAAAGGAAATAAAGAGAAAAAATAGGGAAAAATGCATGGAGCGGAAAAAGGGAATTTTTCCCGTTGCGAGTGAGTCCTAAACGAACACAAGATGTTCGGAGTGGGGCCTGTACAGCTACCCCGTAAGCTTAAGAGCTCAGATACTAGCGCACAACGGAAGCACACATATGCAAGCTGGCTACAGGACCGCAATTATTACCCAAGGCAGCGCTTGGGCGGGCTTGTCGCACAAGCCTGCTTGGCACAGCGCGTGGGTTGTGCATAAGCCCAAGCTTGCACCACAAGGTAAGCTTTCTAGGGCTTATCTTGTGAAGTGAGGTCGCTGGTTAGCCAGCGGGTGTGAGCGGGCAACACGGAGCGGTGGGCCGAGAGTGCGCTAAAGATGAGAGGCGCGGTCCACCTAGGTGTTTGAAAAAAGAAGCACCGGGTCATGGAACCCAGGAAAAGGTTGAAAGAGAGAGCGAAAATGTTATTTGATCGGTTTGAACCTGAATCCACATTCTCTTAGTGTGGAGTTGCCACCTGGATTAGCTCTTTCCAACAATTAGAGACTTGTGAGGCTTAACGACGGGGGTACGGCCTACCAAGACACAGAGATTCGGGTCCGGGATAAGTTACTTATTTCTTATGTGATCACATTATTACATCTAAAAAAAGCGTATTTTCTTAGTTATGCATATTTGCACTTAGGTCGTTTTTAGACTTTATATGCATGATTCACGTACTGCAAAATAATAAACCATCCACAAAGCGGAATAATAAACCATCCACAAAGCAGTAAGTAAATGCGAAAAATAAAAATTACAAGGCTTTCAAAAATAGGGGGATGCAACTGCCCGCTACCCTATTAATTACATTTCCTCAAAATATATGTGCAATACCCGAAGGAAAAATAAAATCCTAAACATACATCTAACATGTATCCATAAATGTTATCACAAGGGATATCACATATGTTTGATTTGATTTTAGCGAGGCCCATGTGGCCTAATTAAAACATCGACGGTTTAAAGTTGTTATTTTAAATAAAAATGGTTTATTTTTATTTACACATATGTTGATCAATTTTATTAGTGAAAATGATCACATGGCATAAAGTGAGGTCTGTTATCCGGGAATAATTTTAATTCCCTTCGTTGGGGTATTCTAACATAAAAATTAAAAAGAAATAAAATAGAAGATTGAGATGAAGAGAATTATTACAATATTTACAATAATAAATAAAATAATTCCTAGGTTCACAAATAAACAAATCAGAAAGAGATGAAGCAGATGATGAGCTCAGAATTCGCAATTCTAGGAACTCAAAGGCTTACACTTGTGGTATGAATCCACTTCGACGTATCCGTTCGATCCCCGGGAGTGTTCCTCGTTAGTTATGTTTTAATTGTCATTTAATGTGGGAAAATAAGTGTTTATTTATCCAAATGATAATCAGACTCGGGTTCTAAATTTGTTTTAGACCTGAGAATATCTGAGGATATTTTAAGAAAAATAGATGAAGAAATTTGGGATCCAAATGTGTTTTGGATCCAAGTAAATATTAGAAGAAAATAAAATATTTGTAGTATTTGACTATGTTTTTTTTTATCTGAAGAAGAGAATTTTCTATGAATTTTCGAGCCCGATCATCGAAAAAGACCCGACTATTTATAGGAGAAATCCTGAAAATCCAAAAAAGGTAAGTTTTTTTTACGAGGGTCTCGCTGGAAAAAAAAGTTCAGCGAGGTCGCTCGCCGCGTCTTTGGCGAGGCCTATGTTTTGGCGAGGCTAGCCTCGCCAAAGCCCAGTTCTCGGCGAGGCCTGCCTCAAACCTGGGATTCAATCTCCCTCGGGTTTCTGTTTTTGAATTTTTTATTATTATTTTTTTATGTATTTTTGTATTTTTTAATTAATTTTGAATAAAATTAAATAACGACCTTCTGAGTTTAGAGACGAGGAGGATTCCTATTCGAATACATCTGGATACTCGAAAATTGTGTGATTCAAGGATAAAAACCAGAAAAGCCATCATCATTTAACATGTGAGTTGGTACAAAATCCCATGCTCATAGCTACCCCTCGTGTGATAATTGATGGTTGTATAACCAATATTATCACCCGAAAAGAGCGAAGGGATTGAGAATATACCTGACCGGTGCGGCTGGTGACTTCTTGTTCCCAATTGGTGATGACATAGGCCTTCCTTTTTGGTGCTGTGTCTTCATAGGGTTGTCCATATCCTTCTTCAGAATCCCTTAGGTACTTGATGCCCCTTGTAGGCGGGTCGACCGTTTCTTTCTGCGACGTCCCTGTTGTAGTCAATAACCATTTTATTCTCAGGTTGATAAATGAGTCTATTTCTTCAGCCATCGAGATAACCATTTCCTTCTTCGGTTATATTTTGAATTTCCATAATAGGATATTGACTTGTTTCCTGTAACAAATTAGAAAAAAGATAATGTTAATACATTTTATGATGAATGTTTTAATTATTTGATTGAGTTTATGCGAAGCAAAAAATTTTGCCCCTTCAATCAAAAAATTAAAACATGACGAATAAGTTTAATGGAAATTCGGGGATGTCCCAGAGATTGCTCCGTTGTTTTAGGAGGCTTTCGTGATGTTACAATGTTGACTTTAGGCTTGAGTGGGCCATCGTAGGTTTGTCATGTGGAGATGGAGGTTCTTTTTTATTGGCATGATGTTGCCCTGGTTCAGCATCATTTTTAAATGTCATGATGCGAATGTAATCTATGCATGATTTTATGCATGAACTATTTTTATCATATGATGTATGTTCATCTATTGTAGTCTTCGTGGGCTTCATTCATTGAAGAGCCTTCTCATGTACTGTGATGACTTCCTCAAAGCGACGACCATGGGTTTGTTGAATTAGATTCAAGTTCATAGCTTGGATCTGATTTGAGGAAAGTTTGGATGATTCATTGATCTCGCATTGTGTTGGCGATGATCGCTTGGAAGCTATTTTGCCTGAAGTGTTGAAGGTATATGATGGCCTCGTACCATTCTGAGGAGAAGATGATGAATTTGATATTTCTTTGGTTCTAATTTCTGCATAGATCGCCCTTGCGGGTTTTCAATCTATCGAACCTCGTCTTAATTTTTGCCTGGACCATCCTTTCAGGTTTTCAATCCAGCAAACTCATTTTTCTTTATTTTATTCTTTAATTTTTAATTTTTTGGATGTTTACTTGCGATATTCTACCATTGGCATGCAAGCAATCAAAATAAGCATATGCATAAAGATTCAGCAACAATGACAATTCATTGATGAACTTAACAGGGGTATAAATGTTTCAAATGATTTAACTCCTGCCATCAATTAGCCCTTTCAGGTTTTCTAACCAATGTTGTTCTCTCGATATCGTAAGTTTTGCCTGAGCCACCCTTTTCGGGTTTTAACTCAACGGACTATTCTTTTTGTGGTTTGAAAAGAAGCCCTAATTTTTGCTCAACTAGCCGAGTGTTAATTAACAGGCTAATTACAAATTTAATTTTTTGTTCATACTGCTTGTTATAGATTTATTTCTTTCACCTATGCGTAATAGCAATTGTGTAAGACTTGGTTGATTGGGTAGATCAGTCGCCGCCCATGTCCATGACTTCATTTGATGTTTCGTTCAACGTTTCTAATAGATTGGTTGGTGCTCATGGCGATTTCCTTGATTGAGGTGTATGTGATTATGATTCTTGATCATCGGTGTTTCTTTCGATAACTACCCCACAAATAGTAGCGAGCCGTGTGAAGGAGTTGTTGACGTGTTCAACAATCTGACTCCTTTTTGTCTTTAGTATTTGTTTGATTATCCCATGAATGGTGGTGATTCGTGTAATGGAGTTGTTGACGTGTTCAACTATCTGACTCCTTCTTCATGTTATTGGGCCGGTTGTTTGATTTAATGAATGGTGGTGATGGAGTTGTTGACGTGTTCAACGATCTGACCCTTTCTTTGTAGCATTGCGCCAGTTGTTTGGTCTCATGAATGGTTGTGATGGAGTTGTTGACGTGTTCAACGATCTGACCCCTTCTTTGTAACATGGTACCTGTTGTTTGGTCCCAACTTGCTTGGTTGACATTTTGGCCTTATTCTAGCTCCGATCCTTTTGATCTTTGCGTGAGTCAGTGGATGTTTTATTCTTGGAGATCTTTCCATTGATCTTTCATCCTTGTATAATGGAGCAATTGCTATCACGTGTTATATAAGTACATGTATTTGTCTCTCACATTCTCTCAAGAGTCAAATCATTTGAATTTATTATGGGAATCCATTTATACCCAAATTAATTTCATGAAATGATGTGTCACGTGTGCTAAAAACATTATGTATAGGTTTATGAGAATGAGTGATGTGTATGAAAAAATATCACGCAAATAAACAATGTTCAATTTATTCAAAAATAATTCAAAAGAAGCCTCGTAGGCTAAGTAGCTAAATGCTAATTTATTACATCATCTATCATAGGTGCTAATCCCCCTAGGATGTGTCCATGGATTCAAAGTGCTCCATCCTATCCGCCTTCTCAAATACTTCTTAGTAGCTCGAGAAGATGTGTGACCCAAACTTGTTCCTGTATGATGGCAGTGCACCGTCCAGTAGCTTGGTTATCATCTCTGGTAGAGTTAAGCAAGCCCAAAGCCTAACTTGTGTGGCCATCCAACGTGCATAGTAGGATTTGAAGCTCTCACCTTGCCTTTGCCTTATAGCCTCCATATGTTGCATTGTGGTTTCCATTTAAGTGTTGAAACCATAATGCCCCAGCATAGCCTGAGCAAGGCTGGTCCAATCAGTGGCTATGTCTAGCGGAAAGTGGCTGTACCATTCATTGACTGGGTGGCCCAAGGTGATGACGAAGAGCTTAGCCATCATTCGATGCTGACCCTCAATTCTCTCATCACTGTTTGATAATGCGTCAAGTGAGCGCGCGGGTAACCGGATCCTACATACCTCTCAAACTGCGGCATTGAGAAGTTTGGGGCAAGCTGTCTTCATCCCTGATTATTGGTTATGCAGGGTACGTGTTCCTCAGGAAGCCACTGTGAATGGCCAAGAACGGTTACCATAGTTCCTCCATGCCAGGTTGTTAGAGGATGGCGTTCCCTACGCTTAGATAAGAGCCATATTGCCCCTGTGGATATGCCATGAAATGAGGTAGTTGAGGTTCCTGGAACTGTGAGGTGATCGACGTACAACAGTTAGGAATAGGGTGTTGGTAGAAGGGCCCCGATGCGAATGCCGGCTGGACAGTTTGTCCAGGGAAGAATTTGGAAGGACTGGCAAACTTATATCTTGGTAGACCAATTTAAGACTGGTTCAGCTGACTTTGTCCTGCCCCGAACTGATAAATGGCAGTAGGAGTTGAGGATACTGCATGCGAGGTAGGATGTCCCCTTGTTGGATTGACGTTGTTGAGGGTGACCTCCGGGCTGGAAACTACCGTATGTAGATACCTAATGAATGATTTGGTTATTTCACCCAATTAGGGTAGAGTTTTTTGGATATCTATGTGGTCATCACTATTTGATGGTATGTGGTGATATGTGAATTATTACCTCGTGTGGGCAAATGATTCTGGTATGAAGCGTATACCTTTGAAAATTTGGTAAGGTAAGACTTTCGAAGTAAGTTTACCTTGTGTGGGCTTAGGTTAGGACATCAACTGGGATATCCTTTAATGTGGGAAATGGTTTGGGTAGGTATTCGCCCTGTTTGGGCTTTTAGTGTGTATAATTGCCCCTGAAGGTCTATGAGTTGGACGTCGGGTGGACATCTCAAAGGTAATATGTGGGATATATTATAACTCCTTGTGGGCTAAGTGTCAGATGTTAAGTGGACATGTGCAGTAAAAGAAAGGTATGTTTGCCAAGTACAAGCTAATAGCGAGATGTCAAGCGGACATCTCGCTGAAAAGGGGTAAGTGATATTCCTAAGTGGCTTTATGTTGTCCTAGGGTGACCAATCTAAAGTGCTAACTGTGCCTAGGTTTGTGTGATATTAGTTTGGTATGATGATGAGTGTGTGCGTTCATGTTTCTGCATAAAAATTCGTGGTTAGTATGACATTTGTTCACTGACAAATTGAAAGCAGTATACACATAGCACATATCATGCAAAGTCCAAACTTCCAACCATTCAACTCCCGCGTGTGGGGTTTTTGGCTAGTCTCTATCCTAAGTTTGGTTCATCTTAGTACCGCGAGGATACTAAGGAGCGCACCTGCAAGAAAATATAATGCATGATCGCTTGTTTGGGTAACCCCCTAGGGAAAAAGCCTATGGTTTATTTACATGAGGGTTATAAATGGATTGTTGATGTAGAAGGTTCTTGTTGCGCTAAAATACACTCCAAGCCTCTATTGAGGGAGGTACATGCGATATGGCAACAAGTGCTCCAACCGCTCAAGTACTATCTTTTCTCAAGGAGGTAGATTAGTATCAAAGAGAGTTTCGTGGTAATAGGGGTACCTTAGACTTATGGGCTAATCCCTTCTACTGCAATGCGTTATTATGAATATTTCATAATTAAGAGAAAATGGAATAATGTGATCAATAATCTTCGGCACTTATCCAAAATCTAAAAACTTTGAAAAAATAAGTTTTAGAAAAATCCCCAGCAGAGTAGCCACTATAAGCGGATGACACGGAGTAGTGGGCCAAGAGCGCGCGGAGATGAGAGGCGCAGTCCACCGGGGTGTTTGAAAAAAAAGGGAAAAAGATTGAAAGAGAGAATTAAAAACATTTCAGATTTGGTCAAACCCGAACCCGCCATATCTTAGTGTGGAGTCGTCACCTGGATTAGCTCTTTCCAGGAATTAGTCTTGTGAGGCTTAACTTCTAGGGGACGGCCCACCAAGACACAGAGATTTGGGTCCGGGATAAGTTAATTATTTCTTATGTGATCACATTATATTACATCTACAGAAAACCGTATTTTCTTAGTTATACATATTCGCACTTAGGTCATTTTTAGACTTTATATGCATGATTCACGTATTGCAAAATAATAAATCATCCACAAAGCGGAATAATAAACCATCCACAAAGCAGTAAGTAAATGCGGGAAATAAACGCTAAAAATAAAAATTACAAGGCTTTAAAAAATCGGGGGATGCAACCACCCGCTACCCTATTAATTACATTTCCTCAAAAATATGTGCAATACCCGAAGGAAGAATAAAATCCTAAACATACATGTAACCTGTATCCATAAAGGTTAGCACAGGGGATATCACATATGTTCAATTTGATTTTAATGAGGCCCTTGTGGCCTAATTAAAACATCAACGATTTAAAGTTGTTATTTTAAATAAAACTGGTTCATTTTTATTTACACGTATGTTGATCAATTTTATTAGTGAAAATGATCGCATGGCATAAAGTGAGGTCTATTATCCGAGAATAATTTTAATTCCCTTCGTTGGGGTATTCTAACATAACAATTAAAAAGAAATAAAATAGAAGATTGAGATGAAGAGAATTATTACAATATTTACAATAATAAATAAAATAATTCCTAGGTTCACAAATAAAAAAAATTAGAAAGAGATGAAGCAGACGCTGAGCTCAGAATTCGCAATTATAGGAACTCAAAGGCTTACCCTTGCGGTATGAATCCACTTCGGCGTATCTGTTCGATCCCCGGGAGTATTCCTCGTTCGTTTTGATTTAATTGTCGCTTAATGTGGAAAAATAAGTGTTTATTTATCCAAATAATAATCGACTCGGGTTCTAAATTTGTTTTAGACCCCAGAATATCTGAGGATAAAAATATATGAAGAAATTTGATTTTAAGATGAAGAAATTAGGGATCCAAATGTGTTTTGGATCCAAGAAAATATTAGAAGAAAAGAAAATATTTGTAGTATTTGTCTGTGTTTTTTTTATCAGAAGAAGAGAATTTTCTCTGAATTTTCGAGCCCCGATTATCGAAAAATACCCGATATTTATAAGAGAAATTCCAAAAATCCAAAAAAGGTAAGTTTTTCCGGTAAGGGTCTCGCCGGAAAAAAAAGTTCAGTGAGGTCCCTCGTAGCGTCTTTGGCGAGGCTTACCTCTCCAAGTCCTTAGCGAGGCCTCGCTAAGGACTTTGGCAAGGCAGCCCCACCAAGTTTGGCGAGGTTGCCTCGCTAAGGAGTTTGGCGAGACTGCCTCGCCAAGGAGTTTGCCGAGGCTGCCTCGCCTAGGTGTTTTGGCGAGGCTCGCGTCGCCAAAGCCCATTTTTCTGCGAGGCCTGCCTCAGACCTAAGATTTAGTCTCCCTCGGAAAAACTTACCTTTTTTGGATTTTCGTATTTTTTTAATTAATTTCTGAATAAAATTAAATAACATCCTTCTGAATTTAGAGACAAGGAGGATTCCTATTCGGATACATCTGGATACTCGAAAATTGTGTGATTCAAGGATAAAATCCCGAAAAGCCATCATCATTGAACGTGCAAGCTGGAACAAAATCCCGTGCTCACACAAACTCCCCTAGATTTTGTTGAATTCTTCATAGTAGATAGCCTTCGAGGGGATATTTGAATGCTCATCAATTCTGGCAAAGTGGCATTCTTCTTTACAGATATCGTCAATTCCTAGACAATAGCACTTGGCTAGCTACCACATCTAACTCACCATTTCTTTTGAGAGTAGGTTATTTAGCCCTTACAAGCTCTCTAATCTTTGCTAAGATGAATGTATCATCAGATTCCTCTTAGACCTAAATACTACTGGTGAGGGTTGCGTCCTTGGTTGTAAAATTTACCTCAGCACCACTCACATCTATTGTTTCCTACCGAGCATAGTCTCGATATGAGGAACTTCCCCAATCAAAGGGATTGAGGGGTGGGAGTTGGGTTTGAAGAAAGGGTAGGTGGAGAATTTGTAAAATGTTGAATAGGGTCCATTTGTACATTTGTTTTATGTGAGGGAGGCGAGGAAGAAGTAATTGTAGTTTGAGATTATAAAGACCTAGTGGGAGAGGGAATAAGAGAATTTTTAGTTGTTGGAGGGGATGAAGAAGGGTTGGTGTTTTGTTGGGAGGAATTTTGTTGAGAAATAGACGGAGAAGGTGTAGGTGTAGGTGTTGGGGTAGGTTTTTTAGAAGCATAAAGGATGGCTGATTGATCCAAGGATGGATCACCCCCAGGCAACTTGGCTTGTTGAGTGGGAAGGGGTGATTTTGCAGATTCTTCAATCGGTGCTGATTCCTCAAACACCTTTTGGCTAATTTCCTCTACCTTTTCATCACTCAGTAAAAGATGTAGTGCTCACCTTGGCCTAGTAGAGGTACTTCATTTCTTTTTTATGCACTTGAGTTTATTCTTAACTTGCTAAACTTCTACACTAACATCAGGGCTAATTGTGTTATACTTTCTCTTTCTCTGCCTTAACTCTTGTGATAGTTTTGCTGTAGTCATATTCTGCACTTTCTCCACAAATACAGGGTTTGGAGGAGGTATGCTTGATTTAGTAGCCTTCGCTTCCTCTACAACCTTCTTGTCTCTCGCCTTAGCTTCCCTCTTTGCCTTAGTTTTCAACTTTATCTTCTTTTTGGGTTGAGCTTTGGCAAGCACAGCTGCTACCTTCTTTCTCTTAGCTGAGCTAGCCTTCTTCACTAGTGTAGCCTTCTTTGCCACTAGGAACACAATGGTCTTTGCTTTCATCAAATGCACCCTTAAAGGAAGCTCATTCTCACTCCCTTCACTGGACTCCACCTCATTTATCTCTGAATCTTCATCCTCCTTTTACACATCCTCCGGTATAATAATAGGCGTAACTTTCACCTTAGCTTGATATCTTAAGCCTTTGTGTATCCAAAGTGAAGTTTGGAGAAGTGAAGTCCCTTGAAATGCTTGAAGTCAAATACCTTACTCAAAGGAAGTGGATGATCTCCTCTTGCCCTCTCATAACCCTCCACATTAATCTTGGCTATGATGAGATAGCTACAGTGAAACATTGTTGTCACCTTGGTGAGATGGTGCAATATAAGAATAGGCCATTTAAGCTGCTCACCATTCACCATATGATAAACAATGCATCTCTCAAACTTAGTATAGCTTGAGAGAGACCTAATCTTGGGCATAACCACCTTCGTCAAGACCTCATGACATGCTCTTTCCCTCCATATCAAGCTTGAGGCTTTGATTTCTCCATATCCATAATCTCTAGGAAGCTCCCAATCTTCAAGGATATCAACATTTTCTTCATCTTCATTCTTCCTCAACTATGTTCCCTTCAATTTCACATAGAGAATGCTCCCAATCAGCTTCGCAGACACAAGATATGACTTTCCATCGAATTCTATTTCTAAAATGTCTAGAAATCCTTCAACCATGTACAAATTTGTGTAGATGTTGTGCATGAGGTCCTTAATGATTGGACCATCAAGAAGAAGAAAGTTCCTAAGATTTTGTTGCTTAATCACTCTTTGCAGCATGCTATTCTGATAACTTTGCTATGGTTAACCTCATAGACTGGCCTAAATTCCCTTTCAGCCACACCCCATTTGACTTGTGTGAACACTGTTCCTTAAGGGAATATGATCTTCTTGGTGTCTCCAACGATGTTGATGAACATGTTTCTTTGGGATTTGTTCCTTAGATTGTATTGGTTATCCTCTAGAATGAATTCTTGTTGTTGTTGTTGTTGGGAAGACACCATTTAAGATTGCAATTTTTGAGAGAAGAGAGAAATTGGGCATTTTAGAGAGTAAAAATGCTTAAGCTTCAAAAGCAAGTGAGTTCTCTCTCCAGCCCACTTCCCCCTTTTATAGATAATGTACCTACAATGCAATATGTATCCTCTCAAAAAGTAAAGATTAAAGTGAATGGTGAGATTGTACATGAGTTTAAACCGCTTTAGTAAATTGTTACAAATTATAAATTTAAAAACTCTACAATAAAGTGAGTTTTTTACTTTAACTGCGAGTACCAAACTAATGGTGTTACCTTAAACTGAGTAAATTACATGTTACCTCAAACAAGTTAGGATAGCTTTGATCTAGATTTTGACACTTAGCCATTTTTTTTATATGTTCATCAAATTGGATTTTCCTTGCCAATTAGCAATCTGAGAGTGTTGAATTGCTGCTTTGCTAAAGGCTTTGTGAAAATGTTTGTGAGCTGCTCCTCATAAGGAACATACTCTAATTTGACATCTCCTCTTAGCACATGATCCCTTATGAAGTTATGTCTGATGTTGACATACTTCATCCTGCCATGTTGAATTGGATTTTTGGATAGGTCAATTGCACTCTTGTTATCACACATAAATTTGAGGCAATTTAACTTTATACCATAGTCTTCTAGTTGCTTCTTGATCCATAGTAGTTATGCTACACAACTTCCTGTTGCCTTGTACTAAGCTTCTACAATACTCAGTGCAAGAGAAGTTTGCTTCTTACTAAACCAAGAGACAAGGCATTCTCCAAGGAAATGACATCCTCCTGTGGTGCTTTTCCTATCGAGCTTGTCCCTTTCATAATGTGCATATGTGTATCCTCTTAGAGTGAAATTGGAGAAGTTTGGATACCACAATCCTACATCAATAGAACCTTGCAAATATCGGAGAATTCTCTTAACAGTTGCTAAGTGAGATTCTCTAGGGTCAGCTTGATATCGTGAATAATAGCATACATAGTATTGAATATCAAGCCTACTAATAGTTAAGTAAAGAAGTGAGCCAATAATACCTTTGTAGAATTTACTATCTACAGACTTACTAGCCTAATCCTTACTCAAGATTGTGTCTACAGTAATTTGAGTAAACATTAGTTTTAAATGCTCCATGTTAAACTTCTTAAGTACTTCTTTAGCTTAATTCGCTTAGCTAATGAATATCCATCTTCACTTTGCTTGATATGCAATCCAAGGAAAACGTTGAGCTCTCCCATCATTGACATTTCAAAGTCGCCCTTCATCTGCTTGCTAACTCTTTGCAAAGCCTTTCATCAGTTGCTCCATATATAATATCATTAACGTATATTTGAACTAGTAACACATCTTATGTCCTTTGATTAATGAACAGAGTTGTATTTGCTTTTCCTCTTTCATAGCCTTTGTTGAGTAAAAAGTAGGTCAACTTGTCATACCAAACACAGGGTGCTTGCTTTAATCCATACAGAGCTTTCTTCAATTTGTAGACATGTTGGATTCTTTGCATCTTCAAAACCATAAGGCTGACGTACATAAACTTCCTCTTAAATAAAGCTATTTAAGAGAACACTTTTCACATCCATCTAGTTTGAATTTCATATGGGATGTAAAATCACATAGAATCCTAATTGCTTCAAGCCTTGCTATTGGTGCATAGGTCTCATCGTAATCGATTCCTTTTTGTTGATTGTATCCTTGTACAAGAAGCTTGGCCTTGTTTCTCACAATAATGCCATCTTCATCAAGCTTGTTCTTGAAAAACCATTCGGTATCAATGATTGATTTTCCTCTAGGCTTAAGAACTAAATCCCAAACATCATTGCACTTGAATTTGTCTAGATATTCTTACATCACGATCATCTAGTAGTCATCTCTTTTTGCATCTTCAAACTTTTTAGGTTCAATCAATTAGATGAAAGCTAGATATCTCATCATTCTACTAAGCTAACCTCGCATCATTACTGAATTATGGGCATCATGAAAAATGCTTTCAATTAGGTGATTGCAATGAGTTCTAATCTCTCTTGGAAGATTCAAATCTGCAACAGGAATCTCCGCACTAGGTTGTTGAGGCTAAGCTTGATCTTCTTCATCAAAATTGACTTATAGATCTTTATCATCTTTAACTTCCTCAGTTTCTGGTTCTTGTGCTGGGTTGGGAAGCATAGAGAGTAGCATGCTGAGTTGATTTTTTGCTTGGTTCACTACTTCTTTATAAGCATTAAAGGATTGCTTATATGCATTATTAGTTTAATCGAAATCTACATTCATAGACTCTTCCAAAAGAATGGCTCTTTTGACATATATTCTATATCCCCTACTGTTATTTGAGTAACCTAAAAAGATGCCTTCATCAACCTTCAGATCAAACTTACCTAGCTGCTCCTTGGTATCAAAATGAAACACCTACAACCAAAGGATCTAAGATGACCAATCTTAAGCTT
Organism: Euphorbia schlechtendalii; assembly: GCA_949673415.1. NCBI lineage: Eukaryota > Viridiplantae > Streptophyta > Magnoliopsida > Malpighiales > Euphorbiaceae > Euphorbia > Euphorbia schlechtendalii. Next base: position 29,336 of record CATIWQ010305550.1, read on the forward strand.
GCGCCCTCGCCAAAGCTCATTGGATGTTTTCTCCAAAATTGGGCGAATTAAAACTTGATGAAAGATATAACAGGTTGTGTTAACAACTTCTCCCTAAAAGTACTTTGGTAGATTGTTATCACTCAGCATAGATCTAGCCATCTCAACTATGGTTATGTTCTTCCTTTCTAAAACCCCATTTTGTTGAGGTGTATAACGAGTAGAATAGTTGTTGTCAATACCATGGGTTGAACAAAATTCTTTGAAATGGAAATTCCTTGAATTCATGTTTATGATCACTCTGCATTCTACTGACTTTTATTCCTAGTTCATTCATTATCTGGTTACTGAGTTTGACAAAAGACTCAAAGGTTTCATCTTTGTTACTTAGAAAGATTACCCATGTGAATCTCGTGAAGTCATTAACTATAACCAAGAAAAATCTATTTCCGCACATGCTCATAGGTTAAGTAGGGCCAAAAAGGTCCAGGTGTAGGAGCTTCAACGGTCTCTTAATTACTACATTATAAATTGATCTATAGCATGCTTACCAAGTTGACAAGATGAGCAAAGCTTTTCTTTTTCTAAGTTGATACTGGGTAAACCCACAACATATTGCTTTTTAGCTAATTTGGATAGAATGTTCATATTTATATGACCCAACCTTCTATACCAAATCCATGAACTTTCCCCCTTTGAAATAAGATGAACATTAGAGGCGCCAAGGGATAAGTCAATTATATACACATTATTAACTCTAGGAAAAAAGAGTATAGTAGAATCATCTTACAATTAATAATTGAGTAGCTAGTTAAGTCAAATGTAACTATTCTACCATTGCCACAAAGCTGAGCTATGCTAAGTAAGTTGAACTTCAGTCCTTTGACAAGAGATACCTCTTCGATTGAAAGACATACACCAACATAGCCACTTCCAACAATCTTGCTTTTTCGATTATCTCCAAAGTTGACACTCCCATTTCTTTTGCAATGAGATGAACTACTTCTCATCTCTAGTCATATGCCTCGAGCAACCGCTATCCAAATACCACATTCTAGTATCATCAACGAATCTCAAGTTCAACTGCAAAACAATTGAGTCTTTTTAAGTACCCATGCCTTTGGGTTGGGTCCTCCCATGTTAGCAATGCTTAGATTATTCCAGTCATTCTCATCACAATAACCATTTTTATGCATGCATAACACCGTAGCATGTCCAGCTTTCCTATAAAAACAACACACCATTTTTGGTTTGGGCTGGCTTGTTTTCCTCTTTGGAAAAGTTTCTTTTCCTTTTTAGAGTCACGAGTTTGGTTACTCGGAGCTGAGTTGTTAGCTAGAGGAGTAACCCTTTCTTTCTTCAAAGTTGTTAGATCTGTTGGAATTGTTGATGAATAAAAGTGATAAGGACGTCCAATAAGTCGTTGACTTATTTTATCATTTTATTCTAGATCAAGAAATACGATGAACTGCATAAGAGGTGACAAGCACCATGCCTCTTGTTTATCATATTGATGTCAGCTGGCAAAGGACTTTGTGAGATAACTACTGGATTCAGTATCTTTAATAGACGGTTGTATTCTATCCCAATTGAGGGCTGTAATGGTTTGCTAGAATCCGTTTACAGTCTATGGGTGAATCCCATTGCCAACATATGGACAGACCCAAGGATCTTGCACTTAGAACTACTGATCTGAGATTTCTTATACATGAAATGTTACAAGACTTGATGAAGAATTGATTACTAATTAATTGACATGTCAAGTCAATGTAATTGAATAATCTATAAAACTCCAAGAAATTAATTTAGTTAATGGTATAATGTAACTTATTTTATATTATTCATTAAATTAAATTAAGTCGATTAAATTGTATTTACATATGGTATTTGTTTAATTGATAACTAAATAAATTCATATGTTGAATAATTTAATTGAATAAATTTAATCATAAAGTATTGCATACTAAAATTTTTAATTGACTAAATTTAGTTAATTAAATTAATTTGTAGTATGACAATTTGTTTGATTAAATTACAGTCTTTATTTTGTCTATGGATTGATTTGTAAATTTTGAAAGTTGACAATTAAATTTGTTTAAGGAATTAAACTATGAGGTTTGATTATTAAACTTAAAATTTGTTGGGTCAAATTCATAATAATTAAACCTAAACCTAATTGACTAACTGGGGATAAATATACAAAATAATAAAAAAAAAATTCTATCTAGTACATGAGATAAGAAACGTGAACATGGAAGCCACAAAAAGATAATAATTCACGTTTCTTATTTATTATGTATTAGGATTTCGTTTTTTTCTTGTAATTTTCTATAAGAGTTCTTTGTCCATTCGGCTAGCACCGGTCCCGGTTCAAGAGGAGTTCGTGCACATGAGATTGGAGAGTTTCCAATTGCAAGCTTCACGATATCCGTCTCTCAATGAGACCTTATAAGTAAGTTTATACTTGATTAAAATTATATCTTTTGAAACCCTATCAATGGTTCTTGAGAAGATCTTATTCGAATTTGAGAAAATTTTAATCGGTAATTCCACCGACACGGTTATGTTTTCGATGACAATTCCCTTCACTAGGAACTCCAATCGTTTGGAAAGAGGTATGACTTTGTTTTGGGGTGTTAGAAATACAACACCTAGGCCAGCTCCATTTCTATTCATTGCACTGTCGAAGAACATTTTCCACTATGCACCTGCATCCTCTAGAAATGCTAGTTGCTCATTTGGAAATTCTAGATTTTCAACGTAATCAGAGTCCAAGGGTTGATTTGCTGAAATTTCAGCGACTGCTCATCCCTTAATGACTTTTTTGGTCACATATGTAATGTCGAATTTAGATAATAGCAATAACCATCTTGAGAGTTTTCCAGATAGTGTTGGTGAGTGGTACAAGTACTTCATCGGGTCTATCTTCGCAACGGCTTTTATTTGATAATATTGGAAGTAATGGCATAGCTTCTTTGTCAACCAAACCATCATTGTGCAGCCACTAAAGTGTAGCGTGACTCATACGTGAGTAATTTCTTGCTCAAGTAGTAGATTGCATGTTCACTTCTATCTTCATGTTCTTGCACAAGCATGGTTCCAACTGATGATTCCTCAATTGCTATGTATAGGATCAGGGGTTTCCAAGCTCCGATGGGCAGAGGATGGGTGGGCTTAACAAGTATTGTTTGATTTTGTCAAATGCTACTTGACACTAGTCATTCCAAACTACTGGTTGGTCCTTTCATAGTAGTTTGAAGATATGTTTTTAGATGGTGGTGAGTCTGGTGATAAATCTGCTTACATACTGTAGAGACCCTAAGAAAGATCGGACTTCTTTCTCAGTTCTTGGCGCGGGCACATCCCTGATGGCTTTGCTTTTATCAGGATGCATTTCGATTCCTTTTTAGCTGACTATATACCCTAGGAGCTTCCCTTATGTGACCCTAAATACACACTTTTTCGGGTTCAGGTGTAGAATGTACTTCTCGATTCTGGTGAGAAACTTGTGTAGGATAGTTGGATGCTCCTCTTTGGTGTTGGATTTAACAAGAATATCATCCACATAAACTTCTACCTCCTCATGGATCATATAATGAAGGAGAGTCGTGACGCCCGCTGATATGTAGCGCCAGCATTTTTCAAACCAAACGGCATCACCTTGTAACAATATACACCCCATTCAGTGATAAATGCTATCTTGATTATATCTGTTATAGCCATCAGTATATGGTTATAGCTTGAAAAACCATCCATGAAGGAATACATAGCTGCCCTTACTACGCTGTCGACCAGCACATATATATGGGGTAGGGAAAATCATCTTTTGGGGAGGCCTTGTTTAGATCCCTGAAATCCACACAAACTCTGACCTTGCCATCCTTCTTTGCTACTGGGATAATATTGGCTAGCGACGTCGGGTATTTGACCACTTCTAAGAATTTGGCCTCAATTTATTTTGCCAGCTCAGCCTTGACCTTTTCTGCCCATTTGGGCTTAAAGCGACGCAGTTTCTGTTTTACTAGCTTGATCTAAGGGTCAGTTGGGATGTGATTTGCTTATCTACTCAGAGCATGTCTTCGTATGTCCAAGCTAACGCTACCACGTGATGTTTAGGTACATTCGTGATCGTTCTTTTTTCTTCAAGAGTCAAATCATTGGAAATCATCACCATTTTTGGTGACTCATTTGGACCAAAGTTAATTTTGTTTAATGACGCATCATAAATGTTAAAGACGTTATGCATATGATTATATGAATGCGTGGTGCCGTCAGGCAAAATATCGAACAAGTAAGAAAAATTATCGTACTTCATTGAATTAGCCTCATAGGAAAAATTATCAAAAACATCTAAAATGTTCATTATTACATCATCTATTTCATCCTCCACATGCAGAGGGCCTTCATTTGCAGCAGCAGGTGTTCCAGAGATAGGTTTTGCTTCGAAGGTGGCCTGCACCAGCTTTTCGTTGAGGAGTCTAACAGTGCCTAGTATATCCTGGTCTCTTGCATTTCCCTTCTTCATCAGTTTGTTAATAGCCCTTGTGAATGCTACTACCACATCTTCTAGTGCTTCGCCTTTCTCAGATCCCTCGGCTGGGGTTATCGCCAACATCGGTTCTTCTTGTTTAGATTCAACAAGGTATCAATCAATTTTCTTATCTTGAAGTCGAACACATCATTAAATATCTCAAGTCCCTTAACCCCTTCCCTAATCAGGATTATTGGTTCCGGCTCTCCCAGATATACCCTACTATCTTTAACCTCGCAAACGCTAACTATGTTGTAGAACATGGGTCGTTTGTGCTTGTACATTTTTATGTTTGGTGTGAAACCTGAACCCAATCCAGGTGTGACTAGAACGGGTTCGATGGCCCTGATGATCCCTTGATGATGTTTTCCCAAGCCTTTTCTAGGGATGAAACCTTGCTCTTCATTTGAGCTTTCAGGCTTCCGAGGAAAAAACGATACCCCTTTGGAGTTCCATACCCCTTCTTCTTTCCTTTAGTGGCCACTACCACCCTTAGCCCTTGCATTGTTCTCTCTTCAAATGCGGGTGCCACCATCACTGATTCCTCATCTGCTTCAATCATTATTGGCCTCCCTTTACGGATAAGCTTTATTTTCTGATGTAGAGTGGAGGGGACCGCCCCTATCACATGGATCTATGGCCTAACCTCTTCTTCAAAACTGCCCACTACTCCCCTCTTTGAATCATCATAGGGTCGAATCACCATGTCTGATTTGGGTAGCATATCCTCCCTTAGTCATAGGTGAGGTGGGACTTTGAGCGGGCACAGATTAAGGGCCGACCTATATTGACCATCACGCATGGTATTGCCAGATCGAAAATTTGAACCCTGATAAATAGGGCTTGATTGTGCAACCCTAGCTCCCATGGTAGCTCTGAATGATCAAAAGTTATAGGTGGTATTTGATGGGGAGCAATTCCTTCACTAATGGCAGTGTACATCTCCATTACCGAGGTTGTAGGCGTAATAGGCATTTCCATCAACCACTTGACCAGGCCCATCTTGTGCTTCTGGGATGTCTCAAGCACCCTCCATATACTGTATTTCACTTGAGACCCTTTCAAATGATTCACCAAAGGGTCTATATCCAACATGTCTTAATCTACCTTCGAGGGTAGAGGTGGCTCAGGTTGTTCCCTCACAATTTACTCAGGCCTGGAATCGTTAAGTTGTACCACCTCTTCCCTTTGGAAAACCTGACAACTTTGGGTCACTCTCAGCACTCCATCCTCCATCACCCTCATTTCCACAGAATTTACCCAAAGTTATTGGTCATATCCATCCCCGGTTTGGCCACATCGCCCCTTCAGTTTGTAGGAATCCAAATTTATAGGCTTCCTCCCACTATGGATGGTCTTTGCCTTGACTAAGGTTCGTTCTTCTTGACTTAGGAACATATGCATTAAGGTCAATTGGCGCCCTTACTTGTGTTCTCCCATATTCTACTTCCACCGTGTCTGTTCATGGTTTAGTCCCCTCTATGGAGAATACTTCTACGAACGGATCTTCTACTATCCCTTCACCTTCACCCACCACCTTATTTACCCCCGGGGTGGATCTAGATATCATCGCCTATACAGAATTAGTGGGTATCCCCTTCCCTACTACGAGGAAGTTGCGATGTTTGACAGTTATCTCTCTATCGAGGTGATGAGCATGGTATGACAGCTCATCAAAATCTAGGATGGACAACCTTGACAGATAATAGTGGTACCAGCCTCGGGATACCCCTATTATCTACTGTACACCTGAAGGTTCCGATGGTCTAGCCGATAGCACCACATAAATAAACATCCACCACTTTATATAGTCGATGAGTGGTCCCCCCTCCCTTGTTTACAGGTGAGTAGATCTCGTATGCTTAGCTTTGGGGGCTCTAAAAATGCAAACTTCGTTTGGAACTCCACCGCAATATAGTTCCAATTGCTCTTGGTGTGTTCCGATTGCATGTCATACCATTGACTTGCTACCCTTGCTAGCGAGCATGGAAATAGTGTTGCTATCATGTTTTGAGAAAGACCCTGTGCTTGACACAGGGTATAAATTTTGGATAGATGGGATGACAGCACTTTATTCCCATTAAAAACTGACATTCTAGCAAAACTAAAACTTGCCCTTGGGACTTCCTCCCTTTCTCTAACCACCCAATTACTTGATTGAGAATCTAGGATCTCCATCACATTATCCGAGTCCATTCCGGACTCGATTACCATAAGATACTATTCTCCCTTACTGGTTGGTGCTTCTCCTAATAGATCCCTCCCTACGCAAAGTGATATAGGTTTCTGGTTGGTAAATAATGACATTCCAGCAAGGTTGATCTCATAAGTTTTGATCTCGCCTCTAAACACTCGGTGACTCGACTCCTCCTCTAGCATCTTTAAAAAATGATTAGGATCCCATCCTAATTCGATCATCATTACAAACTCCCCAAGCCCTTCAGATACACACTTCAAGGCCTTTGCCTCCTCTAGCCTAGAGTTGATCATCCCTACCTTTGAATCAAAATTTAGCAAAGGGTTGTTATTTGTGCTTAGCTTAATTGCAGGCTCATGGATGATCTTATCATCTACTAACTTCTGGATAGCCTTCAGAAGTTCTTTGCAGTTGTTTGTACGATGTCCCCACATCTACATGATAATGGTAGTAATTATTTTTATCCCCGGGCTTAGGAGGGACATGCTTCTTTAGGCTCTCCAACTACTTAAGTTCTCACAATTTAGTGAATAGGAACCCAAGATTAGCTGCGTATGGGGAGATTCCATTGTACTCCTCTTTTGGTAGTTTGACAGTGGCCACTTTCTCCTCCTACACTAGTTGTACTACTAGATGTTTTGCTTTCACCTGTACAGGGTTGGATTCGTTCTTCCTGTAATACGGTTTAGCAGCCTACTACCCCGTTGCTACCTCCATTGCATCATACCATTCTATCTTCTCCACTCAAACAAATACCTCTTGGTAACTATGGAAGGTTTTTGACCCCATCCTTTTCCGATAGGATGGGAATGCACCATCCAAGAGCTTAACAATCATCTCTAGCAAGGATAGGCAAGAATGTAAACGTACTTGCGTAGCCATCCACCTTTCGAAGTAAGGCTTGAATCTCTCCCCCTCTTTCTGCCTCACCGCCTCCAAGTTCTGCATAGTAGTGACCATTAAAGTATTGAATCCATAGTGGTCTACCATCACTTAGGATAGACGTCCCCAGTCATAGGTTATATCCATCAGTAAATGACTGTACCACTCATTTACGGGGCTCCCCAATGTAACAATGAACAGTTTGGCCATCATACGATGACTGATCCTTAGGGCCCCCATTACATTATGATAATGTGCAATATGTATACGAGGATCTATGTTGCCCATGTACTTCTCAAATTGGGGCATAGCTAAAGTCTGAGGTAGAGTATCCTCATCCTTAGGTGCTGACTGTGTTGGGATTGCACCCATCTATCCCTCCGTGAGTAGCCAAGTATTGCCACCATAGTTAAGCCAATCTATGCTATTGGAGAATAATGCTCGGGGTCCCCAAGAACCCACCATATTATGTACCCAAGTTGTATTGCCCTGGTCCCTGGAACATCTAAGATGGCACGCCCTAGCTTAGCACCGTAGGCTGAGCAAAGGGGATGAAGTTGGAAGAGGGTCTGATCTCAGGTGGCCCCACCATTCTGGGAGCTAATGAAGTTTATCCCGGTTAACCTAGGAAGAATTACCCACCAATCTGTGGCTGCAAAGTGAATTCAAACACTATTTGGCCAACTTATGGCTGTCCCTACCCGGCTCCGAATTGATAGAAGTTGGAGTGACTATCCCAGCACTTGGGAGTACTATAGCAAAAGATGATAGCCCTCCAGGTAGGATCGTGCCACCAATGTTCAAGTTAGGTACTACCTTGTTTGTCCTCTACTCGAGCTACCTCGTCATAGTGTGGCGGTTTATAATGGATGCGAACTGGTCATTAATAGCAAAGGCATTCATTGCCATAGCAATCTCGGCGCTCACCGATGATTGGTTTAGTTGCGGGTTCCATCATGCCCCAAAATTCTGCTCTTCTACCATGTTTTCTTCTTGCTGGTTGGCCATATTATTGAGACTGTGCGGGGTACTTTGTTCCGAATATGAGCTTTCTCTAGAGTTTGTGTATGGAGAGATGCGGATCAAATAGCGAGAAACCCTGTTCCAAGCCTTCTGATAGACAGGCTTTTCCCTGGCTGAAATATACATGAAGATCAGTAGGGAATGCATGTAAAGTCATGATGCGAGGTTGATGCATAAAATGTTTAACGTTATGGTTGCGGACATAAAAGGATTAACGTGCCATGATGCGAGATGAAAACCATTCAAAATAGAGTAGAATCATTAGTCCTTGTGTTGAATGAAGGTCCATTGGTTTTGAGATCTATATTATATCCTTAGGATAGCGTGAAAGGAAGTGATGTAATGAAGTTGCCTAATTACCCATGTGGTGATAAGTTAAAAGTTCGAGAACTAATGTTAGCTCTCTTTATTTTCGGGTGAGCGGTGTGACATACCCTAACGAAAGTGATAAAAAAATTCATGGAAATAACTACCGTATGTAGCATATAGATAAATGTTTTGGTTCTTTTATCCTGTTAGGACAAGGTCTTGGATGTCAGGGGACATCATCATAAAAGGTATGTAGTGATGCATGAGTATTTTGGGTGAGTAGTAAGGTTTTGAGGTAAGTTTGCCTTACGTGGGCTTAGGTTAAGACATCAACTGGGATATCCTTTAATATGGTTTGTGTTCATGTTTACCACATGTAGGCTTTTGGTGTGTATAATCACCCTAGAAGGGCTATAAATTGGATGCTAAATGGGCATCATACAAGAATTTGGGTAGGTTTGTCTTAAGAGTCTGACGTCATGTTAACATTGTGCTAAAACGTGGGTGAGTGAAGCTACATGATTCTAGTTGGTTTCATGTTATCCTAAGGTGACATGATCTCAAATGTCAACTAAGTCCTAAGCATGAGTGACATCAGATCATGTTTAATATCATGAGTGTGTGCGTTCAAGTGTCTACATTAAGATTCGTGGTTAGCATGGCACATTTGTACAATGCATGATGAATGGGAAAGTGGTAAACATTTAGCACATAGCACATGATATCTATCTTCCAACCATACAACTCCCGCGCATAGGGTTTTTGGCTAGTCTCTATCCTATGTTTGGTTCATCTCAATATCATGAGGATACCAAGGAGCGCACCTGCAAGAAAATATAATGCATGATCGTGTGTTGGGTAACACCCTAGGGGAAATACCTATGGCTTATTTACATGAGGGTTGTAAATGGGTTGCTGATGTAGAAGGTTCTTGTCACACTGAGATACACTTCAAGCCTCTCCCCAAATGGGTTCTAACGACGGAGGTACATGCGATATGGCAATAAGTGGTCCACCTGGTCAAGTACTATCTTTTCTCAGGGAGGCAGATTAGTACAAGAGAGAGTTTCGCGGCAATAGGGGTACCTTAGACTTACAGGCTAATCCCTTCTATTGCAATGTGAAATTATGAATATATCATAATTAAGAGAAAATAGAATAATGTGATCAATAATTTTCAGCACTTATCCAAGATCTAAAACCTTTAAATAACAAGTTTTTAGAAAAATCCCTAGCGGAGTCGCCACGATGAGCAGGCGACATAGAGTGGTGGGCCGAGAGCACACGAGAATGAGAGGCATGATCCAACGGGGTCTTTAAAAAAATAAAGTACTGAGTCATGAACTCCAGGAAAAGTTATGGTCAAGAAAGTGAAAACTTTTTTTAGATCGGTCAAACCCGAATCCGCCATCTCTTAGTGTGGAGTCACCACATGGATTAGCTCTTTCAAGGAATTAGAGTCTTGTGAGGCTTAACATCTAAGGGACGGCCCACTAAGACACAGAGATCCGGGTTCGGGATAAGTTGCTTATCTCTTATTGGATCACACTATATTACATCTACAGAAAACCGTATTTTCTTAATTGTGCATATTCGCACTTATGTCATTTTTGAATTTATATGCATGATTCACATATAGAAAAGCAGTACATTCATCCACAAAATGGTAAATAAATGCGGAAAGTAAATGTGAAAAAGTAAAGATTACAAAAAATTACAGAACCTCGGGGGATGCAACCGGCCATCTAATCTATTAATTACATTTCCCAAAAAAATGAAATTGCAATACCCAAAGGAAAATTAATATCCTAAACATACATCTAATCCTAATCTACCTGCATCCACAAAGGTTAGCACAGGAGATATCACAACAAGTTTCATAGATGCTCGATTTGGAATTTAGCGAGGCCCGTGTGGCCTATATAAAAAAAATCGACCGCGATAATGATTTTGTTGTTTAAATAAAACAATTCATTTTATTAGCATATTGGTTTCTCATTTTAATTAATGAAATTACTCACAAGGTAAAGTGGTGAGGACTATTATCCGAGAATATGTTTTATTCCCTTCATGGGGTTATTCTAACATACATCTCCTTTATTAAAGAAATATAGATGAAGAAGAATTACATTGTTGAAAAAAAATAAACATACTGAATATCCTAGGTTCACAGATGAAAACAGAAGAAGAAACAAGGCACCGAAAGCACGGAATTATCAATTCTAGGAACTTAGAGGCTAACCCTTAAGGAATGAATCCACTTTGAAGATATTCGATCATCCTTTGAAAGTCTTCCTCGTCTTTTAGTTTAGGTAAAAAAGGTTGTAGTAAAGTTTGAAAAAAACTGTTGTCTAGTTCTCGAAATATGATGCAATACTAAAAGCTATATTTTGTTCTCAAAATTTTTGGTCCCGTTTATCAAAAAAGACCCGACTATTTATAGGAAAAATCCTGAAAATCTAAAAAAGGCAGGTTTTCTCCGGTGAGGAGGCTCACCAGAGCAAGTCTAGCGGGGCTCACTAGAGGCTTTGGCAAACCTCACTAGAGGGCTTGGCGAGGCTCACCAAGCCCCTTAGCGAGCCTTGCGAAGGACTTTGTTGAGGCAGGCCCTCGCCAAGCTTTAGCGACGCAGGCTCCGGATCTGATTTTCCACAGTGTTTTCACATTTTTTGCATATTTTTGTATTTTTTTATTAATTTCTGAATTAAAGGAAAAAAATTAAATAATTTTATTAAAGATGTCCTTTTGAATTCAGAGATGAGGAAGATCCCATTCGAATACATTAGGATACTCGAAAATTGTGTGATTCAAGGATAAAATCCTTAAGAGCTTTCATCATTGAACTCACAAGCTGGTACGAAATCCTATGCTCACACAAGGGTTTCTAGAGAAAGAAACGCTCGGGGTAATTAGCTTTGACTGGTTAGATCTCCCAATCGAATTTTACAAGCATAATAAGGCCCTTTTCATTGGGGTTGAAATCTTCAAGCGGGAAATACCTATCTAATGATGGATGATGGATCTGCACTCAACCTCTGCCCTCTTAAGGTCCTCCACCATTTGGGCCTTAATGAGTCTTTGCTACCTACATTCACCACAATTATCCATGCTTACGATGATACAAAGAGAGGAGTGGTTGGAGCATTTGAGGTCGAGGTTACTGTGAGCACGGGATTTTGTACCAGCTCGCGCATTCAATGATGACGGCTTTTCGAGCAATTTATCCTCGAATCACACGATTTTCGACCATCCGACGATCTTCATATGGGAATCCTCCTCAGACGTTTCAAATTATTTAACTAAATACAAAAAAAAAAGAAAATATATATTAAAAAAAAATCCGGCGAGGAGGCTGCGCGAGATAGCCTCGCGAATGGCAGCCTCGCGCAAAGCTGCGCGAGGCAGCCCGCACTCCCCGCGAGGGTCCTAGGCGACCCTCGCGGGGATTCCCACGAGGGTCCCTAGCGACCCTCGCAGGGCCTCCTCGCGAGGGAGCCTCGCGGGAGGCCCCGCGAGGCCTCGAGAGGAAGCCTTGCGGGATTCCCCGTGAGGCCTCGCGAGGGAGCCTCGCGGGGTGCCCCACGAGGCCTCGCAAGGGAGCCTCGCGGGATTCCTCACGTGGCCTTGCGAGTAAGCCTCGTGCAGGCCGCACGAGGCCTCACGAGGGACCCTCGCGGGAGACCCCGCGAGGCCTCGCGAGGGAGTCTCGCGCGCGAGACCCCTGGTGTGTGAGGCTCTTTGTTTTGGATTTTTCGGGACTTTTTCATCTATAAATAGTCAGGTCTTTTTCAGTATAGGGAGGATGAAAAATTCAGAGAGAAAAATCCTGTCATTGAAAAAATGATATTTCTCACTGTCTTCTAACTTTTTATCAGATCAAGAAACACTTTCGGATCCTAAATTTCTTCATCTTTTTATAAAATTTCTTCATCTTTTCTTCTTAAATCCTCAGATATTCTCAGGTCTAAAACCAATTTAGAACCCGAGTCTGATTATCTTTTGGATAAATAAACACTTTATTTTCGAACAAAACAATCTTTTTTTCAATTAAATTACACTAAAAAACCCAAGAATTAAACGGAGATTTTTGGACTTTTTACATCAACCTTTTCACATTAAAACACCTAAACTACAAAAAACGAACGAGGAACGCTCCCGGGGATCTAACGGACACACCGAAGTGGATTCACGCCAAAAGGGTAAAGCCTCTGAGTTCCTAGAGTTGCAAATTCCATGTTCATCTTCTTTTCTTTTTAATTTTTATTTTTGACTTAGGAGTTATTTTATTTTACTGTAAATAATGTTGTAATTCTCCTTCTTCTTCTTTTATTTCTTTTTAATTTCTGTATTAGAATACTCCAACGAAGGGAATTAAAACATATTCCCGGATAACAGACCACACTTTTTACCATGCGATCATTTTCATTAATTAAAATGGACCAACCAATGTGTTAATAAAACGAACGGTTTTATTTAAATTAATAACTTTAAAATCGTCGATG